>SZWC01005617.1:84529-104980 GCA_023375785.1 Penium margaritaceum | reverse complement strand
ACACGAAACACGTATCCACTCCGACTGCGAGCCGCACGATCACGCGCATAATCAATGTCACATTACCCATCCAAAGGTGGATCGGTGGTTGGGGAAAACACTAGACCAAGGGCTGCAGTGTCCAGCACATAACGCAGCAGCTTTAGCAGGGCTTTGTGATGGGTGCTGCGTGGTTGCTGGCTGAACTGTGCGAGCACATTGACAGCGCATGCAATGTCCAAACGTGTAGTGGAGGCAAGATATGAGAGACTGTCTGTAATCTGTCTATACAGTGTGGGGTCCGTCTCTTGGCCGTAGTCCGTGGTGCGAGTGTCCAGTAGGTGGGCATAGAAATCAGGGCTCATGGGGGTGCATTGTCGTGGGAGATGCTGTACAAGGTGCTGGAAGCTTTCGGTGAGGTGAGCAAGAAAACGGCCTTGGTGAAGGGTCAGAGTCCGTGCTGTGCGGTCACGCGTGATGGTTATGCCTAGAAAGATTTCTGCCTCACCTAGGTCCGTCATCTTGTAGTGTGCTGTGAGCAGTGCTTTGGTCTGGTCAATGAGAGTGAGGGCGGGAGACAAGATCAACAGGTCATCCACATAGAACAACAATGCAACATGCACACCACTGTGACAATGCAGGAACAAAGAGGGATCGCAGATGCTTTTTGTGAACTCACCACTCTCCAGGGTGCGACGAATCTCTTTGTTCCAACATCTAGGCGCTTGTTTCAGGCCGTACAGAGCTTTCAGTAATAACCACACCCTGTCTGTCCCATCCTCAAAGCCCTCGGGCTGTTTGACATATAGTTCTTCTTCTAGTGGGCCATTCAGGAAGGCATTTTTGACATCCATCTGATGAATTTCCCAGTCCTCGCGTGCAGCGACTGCGAGCAAGGCACGGCTTGTCCCATACTTGCCCACAGGTGCATAAGTGTCAGTGAAGTCCTGTCCAGGGATTTGATGAAACCCTTTAGCGACAAGGCGAGCCCTATACTTCTCAATCAGTCCTTTGAGGTTTCTTTTCAGTTTGAACACCCACTTTACATCAATAGCCTTGCAGCCAGGTGGCAAAGGGACCAGCTCAAACACCTCGTGTTCCACCAGTGCATTCAGCTCAGCTGCCATTGCCTTCTCCCATTCAGCGGCGTCTGAGCGCCCCCTTGCTTCAGTCACTGTCAGTGGTTCAGTTGCACTGTGGTCCATGGGTTTGGTGCCAACGGTGTGGTAGAACTGCTTGTAATCAACTCTAGGGAGAGTGCGTAGAGAGTGTCGTACTGGTTCTGGCACTGGTGTTTTGGCGTTTACCGGCTCAACAGGAGAGGTCAGAGGCCTGAGGCCTGGTGGTGCCTGGGTGGCACTGGACTCTGTGCTAGCCAGATCTGTGGATGAAAGCAGGTCCTCTGGGACGGGAGTGGCCATCTCCCTTGGTGTTCGAGCTGTCTGACCACCAGTTTGTGCTGGGATTGACACGAAGACAGGTACGCTCACATATTCAGGGTAGTGGTCGTGTGTGGGCAGAGACGGGGCATGACGTAGTGTACGGAATACCTTGTAGGGCATGTGTTCCAAGAAGGATGCATCACGACTTTCTACAAAACAATGGTTGGTGGGGTCCCAAAAACGCCATGCCTTTGAGGCATGGGATACCCCAACAAAAACGCACCAACGGCCACGAGGACTCAGTTTGCTCTCTCGCTGTGGTGGTGCGAACCAGACACACACCATTGTGCCCCACACTCGGGCTGGTCTCAAGTCAGCCTTCTCTTTGAACAAACGCTCCCACGTTGTGACTGACTTTGGGAGGGGACCTTGTGGGATACGGTTCCACACCCAGGTGATGTACTTCACTGCCTCTTCCCAAAAGCCAAATGACAGACCGGACTCAGTCAACAATGTACGCAGTGCATCACCCAATGTTTGATGCCATCGCTCCGCCACTCCATTTTGTTTTGGAGTGTACGGAGCCGTGGTTTGATGTTCCACCCCTTTGGCTTTCATATCTGCAGTCAGTGGACCAAGGAACTCCCCTCCCCTGTCGGTTCGAAACTTTAGGAGGGAGCAACCTGTCTTTCGTTCAGCAAACGGGATCCATTCAGCAATTGCGCGCTGGGCATCGGCTTTGGTTTTGAGCAGGAAAGCCCAGCGAAAACGACTGTAGTCATCAGTGAGAGTCAGCACGTACAGGGAAGCATACTGGACTGATGCCACTGGGATTGGTCCTGTCAGGTCAGCATGCACTAGTGCTAGGGGCCTCGTGGTCTCACTGTCTGATCTGGGAAATGTCTGTCTGTGAGCTTTCCCTTCATGGCAGTCTAGACATGTGCTGGCCTTGAGGCCATGTGGGCAGTCATCAGGATGAAGACCATGGGCTGGGATGTGTTTCAACAGTTCAGCAACTGTTTTCTGTGTTGAGATGTGCGAGGCGGCGGTGCATGAGGTCTGCATGTTTTGTATCAGTGCCTGTGACAACATGCGCTTGGGGTCGGTTAACTTGTGAATGGACGTATGGGAACAGGGTGAGTTTGCACAGCATGTCAGTATGCAACGGCCCATCAACCAGCAAGTCACCAGAAGCATCGTAGAGCATGCAACGCTGTCTCTGTGTCAGTGCTGTCACATTAGCCTGTTGGTCTAGTTGCCCCCCAGACAGCAAGTTGACTTTCAGCCGTGGGACGTACAATACACCAGTCAACCACAATACACCACCCGGTGCCTGGAGGGCCACGGTCCCCATGCCCTCAACCGACAACACTTCCCCAGACCCAGTCTTCACACCCGCAACATCAGGCGTGGCATGCAGTGTGACAAACAGCTGGCGATGAGGGGACATATGATGTGATGCCACTGTGCCAAACAACCACTCATGCATGGGCAGTGTGTGTCATGATGTGATGTGAGTGTGCCCCAACCTCTGACCAGGCGGCTGTGAGATGCCAGTCGACTCCGGCAGATGGAGCTCCACAGGCACACTCCACCCTGGTCCTGGCGGCAGTGCCAGTGGCTACTGTGGCTCGGTGGTCTCGACGTACACCCTCTGCGCCCACGCTGGAACTGGGGCGGGTGCACTGAGGTATGGAGGCGGGAACGGGGACCCCTGGTACACCGGTGGAGACAGGGCTGGCGCTGGTGGGTAAATGATAGGTTGCAGCTGCGGCGGACCGAAAGTGGCTGCTCCAAAGGGTGCCGGCGCACGGGATCCTGCCGCAGGGTATGCAACCAGGCGTGAGGGTGATAGAGCGGCATCGGTGGCTGCCCCACTGGTGGGCGTGTCTGCTGCGAGGATGGGGTCATGATTCGCTGAAGCGCAGGACATGCACGCCAGTAGTGGCCCGGCTGTTTACAGTAGTTGCAGGTACGGTTTCCTCCCCCTTGACCGCGCCCACGTCCTCCGCCACCTTTTCCGCCTCTGCCCCCTCCGCCGCCACGCCCCCCTCCACCTCCTCCAACAGGGTGAAGTTGCACAGGAGGAGTGCCTCCTCCACCCTGATGCATGAACACACTTGCTACTGTACCCTCGTCTTCGTGTGCCTCGCCTTTCAGGATGTCTTCATAGTTCTGCAGTTCCTCGAACACCTCTGCCAAATCGGTGCTTTTGACATCTGCAACCTTCAGCTTCCGAAGCAGGCCCCGTCGGAAGTCCTTGTACGGTTCGCCGAGGTGGAGGAGGACCGGGTCCAGCCACTCAAGAATGGTGCAGGATGCGCCGAGGCCGAGAATGCGCCGGCAAAGGTCCATGGCGCCGTCCCAGTATTCGGCAACTGGTGCTCTGGGCTTAGGATGGAGGTTGCGGAGCTTCTCGCGCAGGGAGATCACTAGGGCCATGCCCTGCTCTTCCTTCCGCGTGGCAAGGTGTTTCCATGCATCGTGAGGTCTAGGGTCCCCTCTGCGAGGGTTTTCAGGGTCTTCTCCTGCCCCTCCAAAATGAAAATGGCGGATCGAGTATTGCTGGTCCTCACAAAGGGCGCACACTAGAGCATTGAATACTCTCAAGAGTACTCGTGCGTCGGTGTTGTTCGGCGGCGGAGCTAGATAGTACTCCTCTAAACCATGCTCCGCCGCCCACGAGAGAAACACATCCCTCCAGGATAGGAAGTCGCGCACGCCAAGCTGCGGCGGCGTCAGGTCCTTGTGGGACAGCACCTTGCTCAGGTCGTCCCACGTCATGCTGTAGAGGGGGCAGCGCCGGCGCCTGTGATCACGCCGGAATTTGCAACGGCTCCTTCCGGCGCGGATGCTACTACGCTCATCGCGCCTTGGGACCTACCGTAGTGCTACTCATATTCGCTCATTATTTTTTCCTCATTATGTGCCACTCATATTTGCCCAGATTTCTCTTTAGTGGAATATTGTTGCGGATCCTCCTATTCCCCATTGTGTTTATATGCCCACTTCTTAAATTCGCCCATCGCGTTAGATCAGGTCCAGCCAGGACCCCGTCGGTTTTGCCATCTCGAACTACGAGATGGCGAACGGCGCGGACCATCGGTTGCTCTTGCCAATGGCGCAGAGCGACGATGACAAGCGATGGCCAATCCCGGGCCATAGAACACGTGATGCCGAATCCGTAGGCAAATGGAGAGCCATCGTTGGGATACGGGCAGGCTGTTGCGCTGGCAAACAACCAGCGCAACAGCCTGCCCGATTGCTTTGGGGCTCTCGGGCAGCGGGTTCTTAGCTTCACGTGCGACCAGCGGCTTCTTGCCTAATTGTTGAAAAATTGCCCCTCCGCATGCCCAAGTGCGGCACCGGAAGGCGCCGACCAGCCGCCAGAAAGTGAAAACTCCGCTCCGGCGGATCTGGCGACTCGACAATTGCTTGGATCCTAAAATGGAGGATTGCCCCGTAAAGTTGACGAGTCGCTGAATCCGGTGGAAGTTGTTTCGCCGGAATTGGACAAGTATCGAGGGAGATATAGCCTTCCAAAGTTGGGGTGTGCGCAGGGACTTTGGGAGCCGGCTGCGACTCGAAATCCGGTCGATAATCGACCGGATTGAGTAACAAAATTACCATGTGGAGAAAATGCTCCGATAGGCCTGCCGAGGCGTCCGGTGGATGATCCGCCTGATCAGGTGGATCATCCACCGGATCCAGTAGTGCAGGTTGTTACTGAGGGACTTTGCCAAAATCTTGGCTCGACCTCCGAAACTCAGTAGTACGTTTTGTTACTCGGGGACTTCGTCAAAATTCTGACTGCAGGTCCGCGGACAGGTTTCGAACCTCGTCACACCCCATCACCAAACTCGACCCAAAAGTGGGTAGGGTGCGTGGAAACAGTGCAGGGGACCCCTACACCACGTGCAAGTGGACCTGCGCCTTGGGAAAGGCGCTTCGCACGTGAAGGAAGGCGTCACGGCGTGTGTGCACCATGGAGGCGTTAGGCGTTTCTGTGGTGGGTGAGACCTGCGCTTCGGCAAGCATGACTTGAGCTACGCTTGGCCGAATCGCGCGCGTTTTGGTGCGTTGGAAAGCTTATGACCAGCCCTATAAATGTTGTGATCATGTATATGTCCAAAATATAACGCAAAACGACGTTATTCCCTTCGCAAACTGACTGTCTTTAAATTCCTGCTCACATAGCGTGAGGCGACCAGGAAGCTCACGCTCAGTCTCAGATTCGCCCAAAACAGTAGACGTGATCCACTAGAGTCTATCAGATCAACGTCGGGACCGCACCACGCGGATCTCATCCTGACAAAGGGTTATGGGCCCACAGGTCTGATAGCCTCCAACGTTCACGTCTTCCGTAGCGCACGGGATCGTCATCTTGGACGTCGCCGTGAAGTTCTGAGAACCTGTCGGAGTAGCAGCTGCGCACATGGCGCAGAAGGAGACGCAGCCCATCCAGAAGTATGCGGGCGGCCCAGGCTTTGGGCTATGGAGGTGGCACTTCGAGTTGCACCTCGCGCATAAGGGGCTGCTGGATGTCATGCTGGGAAAGGAGGTGCTCACAGAGGCGACTGCTACGGACGCGGAGAAGGAGGCCTTCGTAAAGAAGAACACGGAGGCGCTCATGCTGCTGATGTCCGTGACGGCCGAGTCGCAGTGGGGCTTCTTCCAGGGCTGCAAGCTGGCAGCCGAAGCTTGGCAAAAACTCTGCTCCATCCATCAATCCAAGTCGCTTGGGAGGACACAACAGAGCACAATGAGAGGTGTGTACTAACCTACACTCCCCCATGAGTCATAGGCATAGTGCACATGGACGGGCAGCAAGCACATCCACCAGGCAAGCAACACTCCCCTAGGAGGAGCAATACACAGGCAGGGACAGAGAGGGAAGCTCACGGACATACACCGACCGCACTCACAACCTTCTTGAATGTGTCGCGCTTCAGTGCCTTGGTCAACAAGTCAGCCAACTGTCGTGTTGTCTCAACCCACACGATGCTAACGTTGCCGTCATGCAACAACAAACATACAAAGTGATACTCAACATTGATGTGCTTTATGCGCGTGTGATGCACGTCATCATTGTTGGTGATGGCCATGGCACTCTCATTGTCACAATACAACATGATGGACGCAACAGACTGACGCAACTCGGACAACAGACGATGCAACCACACGCTCTCATGCACGCCATTACCAAGGATCACATACTTAGCCTCAACAGTGCTCCGTGCAGTGCATTCCTGCTTACCACTCTGCCTGGACACAGTCATGCCGCCAACAAGAAAGATCTAGCCAGTGCACCTCTTGCCGTCCGGGCTGCCAGCCCAGTCACTGTCGGTGTAGCCCAATGCAACAATGGACGGTTGTCGGCAGTACATAAGGCCTCATCGTAGAGTCGAGATGAAATAGTGCAGTACGCGGATTATGGCCTCGAAATGGAGGTGACGCGGCTTTTGAGAGAACTATGCCAGGAGGTTGTTGGCGAATGCGATGTCTAGCCGTGTCGTCATCGCCAGGAATATAAGTGACCCAATGACTCGCAGATACGTGGTCACGTTAATTGGCTCCCCCAAAACGGTTGGATCTGGGCTCTTCAACTGTGCTTGGCCATCGGATGACATGGGTGAGGATGTCCCTCAGCACAAGAGGTGGAACCTCGACGAAGTTAGCAGACAGGGTCTGGTTGTAGGCAGCCTTGTGGATGTGCAGGACACCTTGGGAGCGGTCATGCTCCAACTCCATACCCAAGAACACTCGAGCTGGCCCGATGTCCTTCATCTGGTAGGTGGTATGTAGTAGGTCCTTGACGCACTGGATGGGAGCTACGCCCGACGACCCAGGAAGTAGGTCGTCGACACAAACTAGGACCACGACAAAGGGTTAGCCTCTCGAGTTGATGAATGATGCACGGTCTGCGGTGATGCGAAGGAGGCTGCAACGAAGAAGCGTGCGACTAATCGTGTGGTTCCAGCAGAGAGGTGATTGCTTCAGGCTATAGAGGGCCTTCTGCAGTCGCCAGGCCTTGCCACAGACGTCGTCGAAGCCTGGGGGCTATACCATGTAGAGTTCTTCATCCTCTAGTGAGCCATGGAGGTAGGCGTTACTCACGTCCATCTGATGCACTTCCCACCCGTGATGGAAGGCCAGACGAAATAGTACCTAGCTAGTGGAAAACTGACCGACCCGGGCAAAATCTGGTCGTAGTCGACCCCACGGACCTGATCAAACCCCTTGGCCGTAAGACGTGCCTTGTACTTGTCCAGGGAGTCGTCGGGTTTCCACTTGCGCCAGAAGACCCACTTGGCGTTGATGGCCTTACGGTCGGGGGGTGAGGGGGGGGCGACGAGCTCGTAAACCTAATGCTGCCGGATGGCGGCGAGCTCGTCGGCGCATGCAACCTCCTACTGTGCGGCCTCGGGAGAAGCACGAGCATCGCGCAAGGGTGATGGCTCCTCCGAACGTACCGTGGAGCAGACATTGAGGGTTTGCGCGTCCCGAGCCCCATGTGATATGCACATGAGTGTGGCGGTGACGGCGTGTCAGTGCTCCTGATGGAGCAAGGTGTAGTCCAATGTAGAGCCCGGGTGGAGATATGTAATAACAAGTAATGTTGCCAAGCCGAGGGCCTTGGTGCAAGAGTTCCCACTCACAACTGTGGGGGTGGGTCTGCCGAGAGGCAAGGAGACTCGTGGGACGACAGGGGGTCATGGCGCAAAAGGGCGCGGCGCGGCGGCCTGTGCGCTCATTTTTGGCCTGGGAAGTCACTACCCGAGCCACGCATGTAGCGTGGTAGGAAGGGAGGCAGAAGAGAGGGGGCAGCCGGGAGCGAGTCGGTTAGTGTCTTCGACGCGCCCTGGGGTGGCAAGAGGGTGGTTTCAAACGGTCCAACGGACACGAACGGGGCTGTCGACCCGGAGGGGCAAGCTTACGCGGACGGGGCGGCCGGCCCCTACGGCCAGCGGGTGCTGGCTGGGCTGTCGGCCCAGAGTGGCCAACGAGTGTAGGCTGGGCTGTTGGCCCAGAGGGGCCAATGGGTACAAGCTGGGTTGCCGGCCTGCAGTGGCCAACGGGTGCAGGCGGAGCTGCCGGCCCCGAGCGGCCAACGGGTGCAGGCTGGGCTGCCGGCCCGGAGGAGCCAACGTGTACAGGCTGGGCTACCGGCCCGGAGGGGCCAACACGTGCAGGCGGGGCTGCCGGCCCAAAGGGGCCAATGGGTGCAGGTTGGGTTGCTGGCCTGGAGGGGCCAACGAGTGAAGGCTGGGTTGTCTGCTTGGAGGGGCCAGTGGGTGAAGGCGATGTTTCTCCAGAAGCGGTAGGATAGTGGACGGACTCAAAACTCCCCCACGCAAGGGGAGGGACATCGACAAGCCAGAGCGAACGAGGTCATGGGGGAACAGCTCCTCAAAGAAGAGGGCATCCTGGGACTCGATGATGCAGTGTTGGGAGGGATCCCAGAAGCGTCAAGCTTTGGATTGACCCGAGACGCCAAGGAAGGTGCAGGGAAGCCCGCGGGGGGCGAGCTTGCCGTTCTACTGAGGGATAGGCAACCACAAAATGGCCACGCAACCCTAGACGCGAGCCGGGCGAAGGTCAGTCCGCTGACCACACCAATGCTAATACGGTGTGGACTGGCGGGGAAGGGGTCCATGGGGAATCCGGTTCTAGACCCATGTCATCTAGGCCATGGCCTCGAAGTAGAACCCATCGGAAAGACCGGATTCGACCCGCATAGTACAAACGGTGTCGGCAATGGTGCGGTTCCACTTCTCAAAGATGTCGTTCAGGACGGGCGTCTAAGGTGTTGACATCTCATGATGGATTTTGAGGGAGGCGAAGAAGGTCGTGGTCTCGCCCATGAACTTAACGACACGATCAGAGCGGAAGTGGCAAAGTGGGCGACCACACTCGCGTTATGCACCGATGAGTCAGTCCCGAATGGTGGGAGCTACATCGCTCTTCTACCGAAGGCAGAAGACCCAGCGGCAGTGGAAGTAGTCATTGGTAAGGGTGAGGACATAGCGTCCGTGCTCTCCAACAGACTCTATGGGAAGGGGGCCTATGACATTGGAGTGGATCAAGTCTAGAGGGGTGGACACACGGGAGGACATGAGATACGTCGATCGGTGCATCCTCCACTGATCGCAGTCCATACACTCAGTGGGATACGGCAAGGGAATGGAGGTGAGGTCAAGGCCCTTGGTAAACTGGGTGCAGAACATGCTGTCGATGGCAGCCGAGTGGACATGGCAGAGGTCGTGGTGTATGAGACGGGTGTGCTATGAACAGAGCATATTAGTATAAAAAACGTGGTCAATGTCAGCCGACAAAGAGGATGGACGAGGGACGTGACAGAGGTTGCCACGAGCAGTGGCGTGTAGGACGACAGGGGACAGACGAACATAACGACACAATACCAATACCACGCGAGTGAAACAAGTCCATGACCATGCGGTCGAGGGCACTGACGGAGAGGAGGCTAAGCTCAAGGCCAGGAACGAAGAGGGCATCGATTACAAATACGTCTCTAGCAGGACCACGAAAACGAACGACGTCGATGCCGCAGATAGGAAACACCTCGAGAGATTCCATGCGGACACTACATACATCGGCAACGGGAACAAGCATAGTGAAGGCCTACCGCGAGATTGTCATCTGATGCGTGGCCATGGAGTCAATAATCCAGGTCTCGGCAGGAGCCTGGACGAGTGTCGCCAGGTCGCAAACCGACACAAGGTAGTAGGTGAGCGACATAGTGGATGAGGGTGCAAATCGAGACTACAAGGCATCCAACCATGCGATGTTGTCACAGAGAGGAGTTGTAGGGGAGGGGAAGGAAGAGGACGGGACAGACGAAGAAGCGAGACACGACTACAGCTAAGTCTCTGTCATGCAAGGTAGGACAAGGGAACAGGCAGTGATGCAACTCGCATTTCCATGGGGAGGAAGGCAAGGCAGGCCGAGCCGGAGCACGATGAACTTCTCCAACTGGTGCTCACGTGTGGAGGGCTCAAGGGCGTAGACCAACTGTAGTGTGTTGGTGTTGGAGCTTGAAAGGGGAGAAGGTTGCGCCAGCAAAGGAAGGAGGGGCGTTGAAGGCTGCGGATGATGCTGCTACAGGGCCGGGGATGGGAGAACCAGTGCAACTATCGAAGGAGTGGAGCTGCCGGATGGGTAGGAGGCATCAGGGGCGATGAAAGCCACGGTAGCAGCGGCGAGACGGCGCTCACGCTGGCGACGCATGGTGGCGATAACGTGTGCCTCGTCCGTCGGGAGTGGGCACGAATATCACCCGTTGCTTGGCTGGCCATAGTTGTGGCAGAGCGGGCCGCCACCATTGGACCCGGTCGGCTGCTACTACTCGCCCTTGCCCTTTTTGCCCTTGCGCTTCTTCTTCCCTGACAATGAGGAGCTGACGGATGCAACTGCTACGGGAGCGGCGACAGCCACCGAGGCGACTACAAGGGAGGCGAGGGCCTCTGTGTGTTGGATACACGACTCCAGACGAGCCTCCTCAATCCTTAGAGACACCTCGTATGCTCAGGACATGAGGGTTCCCTGGGCCGCCATCGTGGTGAGGACGTCCTAGGTGTAGTGCACGAAGACGTTGGCGAATATGTCGGTTACACCCCGCTTGATGGTTAAGAGCGCGGCTAGAGGGGGGGAGCAGCGTCGCCCAGGCGGCGGAGGATGTCCTCCACCCGTTGCCAGCAGGAGGTGACCGACTCAGTCTCCCCCATGTGAAGGGATTTGAACTCTCTAAGCAGACGACTGGTCTCAGCCTCACTGGAGAGACGATGGAGATGCGTCAGGTAGTACTACACGGCTGTAGGGCTGCTGGAGTCCCGCCAGTGGTGAAGTCGTCGAGGAAGGGCTCGATGGCAAGGCATGGAGTGGGAGGGACGACCGGGACGAGAGTCCCTCGCCCTATGCCCAGATGCAGAAATTGAACTCCTAGCTCTGGAACTGCTCACCGGCCTGGAGCGGCGGGGCCGAGGTCTCAAAGTCCTTTCGCGTACGGCCGGCTCCCAGAGTGGAGCCAAGGACTGTAGTCATAGTCTACCGCTGGTGCTGAGTTTGTTGATGGACCAAGAAATACCTCGCCGCAGAAACAAGGGGACTGGCATGCTCAGGAGGAAGGAAGGGCGGCGCGACGCTCGCGTGATTTTGTAGTGTCGGCGGCTTCAGTGGTGTAAGTTGCAACGTCAGTGTGGCAAGCTACTGGAAAATGGCGGCTAGGGGGTATGGCGAGCCAGCGTGGCCGTCAACAAAGCCTGCGGGTTGTTGCTGTCGTCGTTGTTGCTACTACTGGTGCTACTACTAATGTTGGTGCTACTGTTGCTGTTGCTATTGGTGTTGTTGTTGTTGGTGCTGCGACAGTAGCATGGGTTGTTATTGTTGCAGCGGCAGCTGTTGTTGCTACTGTTGTTGTTGCAACTGCTACGGCGGCTGCTGATGATGCGGCCGCTGTTGGTGCTATTGCTATTGCTACTACTACGATAGCGGTAGCTGATGCTACTGTAGCGACTGTTATTGTTGCGGCTGCTTCTATTTCTACTACTGTTGTTGCAGCTGTTGCAACTGTTGTCAGAACGGGGGACCAGTGGGTCTTCCAATGGAGGAGGACCCCATCCCTCTAGGGCTTTCATCCATGGCCCTCGTTTGAGTTTAGAGAGTTTTTTTATTGATTGTTGACATGAGTAGTGATGTCACCAGGGACGTCCGTAGTGAAATCAACCGATGACTGTTGATGTCAGCAGCGGCTCACTAGTGTTGACATTAGTAGCGAGTTGTTGCTGACGCCGTGGCCGCCGCACTACTGTTGCTGCTGCGGCTACTACTGCGTTGCCGTTGCTGCTGTTGCTGCTATCACGACGGCTGTTGCACTACTGATGTTGTCGCAGCTGCTGCTGTGCCGCCGCTGCTGTTGCTACTGTTGCAGCAGTCGTATCTACTGCTGCTACTACGGCTGATGTTGCGGCTGCTACTACGACTGATGTTGCGGCTGCTACTACGGCTGTTGTTGCAGCTACTACGCTACTACTATAGCTGCTACTGCACCACTGCTGATATTGTAGTTGCTCTCGCAGCTGTTACAATCTTATTGTTGTTGTGACTGTATCTGCATTATGGCTACTGTTGTGGCTGCTGCTACGGCAATTGTGGCTGCGCTGCTCCTGCTATCCCGGCTGTGGCTCTACTGTAGCTGCTACGGTTGTTGACGCGGCTGCTGCCGCAGCTACTACAGCTGCGTTGCTACTGTTATTGTAGCTGGTGTGGTGCTGCTAGGTGCTGCTATCGCTACTACTGCGACACCAGCAACAAGGGAGAGAAGGGGAACGAGCAGACAGAGGACTTCCCTTGTCCGTGGCGCCGTCGCCGCGTGTGTCGGTGTCGTCACGGCGTTGCTTGTGGGTTTGCTGGCCGGGAGTCCGCCGATGCTACCGCTGTCGCAGGGTTAGTGCTGTCGAAAAAACATTTCGGCAGGATCTCCCCCCGCGTCGGGAGCGTTTTGACGATGCCACCCGACGAGTTAACTCTGCTAGGAAGTTTTCGGCAGACTTTCCCCCTGCAAGGGTACGTTTCTGGGACCGCCGGCGTTGATTGGGACTTGAACGCCTCATTGCTCAGATATGTTGCTTATGTTGCGCTCTGGCTCTGTTACCACACTGGAAACTATCCTAGAGCGGCTTGTTGAGGCTGCAGCGTGGTTGGGGTGGGCATGGTCCCATGCTCGTTGCTTTGCACTGCTGCCCCCTCTAGCTACTCTGAGACTTGTGAGTGGAAAATTGAGCGTTGAGGAGTTAGCCTCAGAAAGGCAGACATAACTGAGGATGAATGCATTAGCAACTGAGAATGAAAGCAACTGAGAGACCCCTCGCAGAACTAGGCCTAGCTCAGCTCTATAGAGGTTGTTACTCAGGTTTACAACCGATGAAGAAATTCTCTATTTTCCTGGCAGGCTGAGTTTTCTCGGTGAGCCCTGCCAGGGAGTCAACGGCCCTAAATCCGGGCGTCGTCCGTTTTTCTTGAAAACTGTACCATACCTAAATACCCACGCTGCGAACGCAGTCGTGCAGTCAGATCCATCCAGAAAAACAGCATGGAGGAGTTATGAGTGCCTAAACCTAGGTAGTGTCTAGCCTAGAATGACCCCAGCGACAATGGTGCCCGAATAATCTGAAACTCGGTTTAAGTGCCACCGTGGAGTCAGATCTGGCAGAAGACGCGCAGGTAGTGTCTACGAGGGCAGTGACCGCCAGCGGCGTGACTGCTGAGGAGGCCCGTCGATGGAGCTGAGCACGTCAGGCGTCTGAGGGAAGAGGCTCCAACAAAACGCGTGCAGATCTCAGCGTGCGTCAGCCCCACTAAACGCCGTTCCAGCAGTGTCCCGTCTCGCCGGCAATCATCTACACGCCGATGTGCACAAGTCGGGAGGACACTGTTGTGATTTGTTCCGTTCTTGTACAGCTTACTGTGACCACTCGGCCGTGTCCATACTCGTGCAGATCCCTGAGGCAGGCGGCCCTGGTGACGCTGGCACGATGCCAGACGGCGGACTACCTTCTTGGAGCTGAGCGACCACTGTTCCAGAGCCCCAGATGCCACCGGGACTCTCTGTTGTGCCTACTACGTCTTGCAGGCATCTTTCGGCAGACTGGCCATGCGGCCCATTTGCATGTTTTTGCATTGTCCGCTCACTGTCAGTCGATGGATGCATGCATGTGACCAGTCGTAGCGTTTGTCTTGTGATTCTGCACGTGTAGGTTCAGACGGTGCAGGATTCTGACATGTGTGCGCAGAGTTACGGCCAAAACAGTGGTTTTGGGCCGGTTTTAGGACAGCTCTTGGACTGCCACGTGCGACACCCGCCGTGCGCCGCAGCAGGTACTTATGTCGTGGACCTGTCATTTGTCATCTCTCTCTGCATTTACTAAGCTATTGAAGCTTATGAGACTTTGCGCGTCTCCCTAGCCTGATCCTTGCTGTTTCTTGCACCTGCCTGCTTGCTAGTGCGTCAGCTGACTGGACAGTGTCGCCACGTCAGCAGCAGCAAGGCTAGGAAGCTTCCTAGAAGTTTCTCAACATCAAGGTCTCTGGTCCCGGTCTATTATGGATTAGAGAATGTAGAATTTGGTGAGAAATCAGGCTCGCAAAATTAGAATAATAGTGGAATTGGATATGGACACTTGTTCATAAAATTATGGGCGGAACGCCCATATACCCCTCGTTTCGAATGATAAGTCCCATTCACCCCTTCGTCTGAATGATAAACCCTATCTGCCCCTCCGTCAGAACGACAAGCCCCATCCGCCCCTGCATCGGATTGATAAGCCTTATTCGCCCTTGCATAGGAACGATAAGCCTCATCCGCCCCTGCCCCACAACAATAAGCCTCATCCACCAGTGCCTAAGAACAATAAGCCCCATGTACCCATCGAAATTTTCGAGCTCTCAATGTGACGGCATATTGATCTTTTCTTTGTGGAAGGGTTAGCTAGTATTATAATTACACTTTTTAAAGGTTTTGTGGTTCATTTTGTGCATGCACACGTCATGCATGTACGCGAGTGACACAATACCATTTGAGGGCGTGAACATGATTATTTATGTACTTAAATTTGATTGGTTTGACGTGGTATTTTTCCTGTGAAGAGGGGTATATTTTTGCAGCCAAGATACTTCATTTCTTTTGACTTTCTATCATTCCACAGACCGAACATCTGCATGGCCGTCTGATTTCACAATGTGACTATTATCATCGTTGCATCGAAACACTCCCTGCTCAATCCTAGGCCATGACCCGTCAAGCGTTCATGTAGTGGTATCCAGACGTGTTTCCGAACCTATGAGTTGCCTAGCGAGCTCAGCAAATGGTAAGCCGGCCAGTTGGATTGCGCCGCTAACACTTCCACAGTTGTTCTTGTTGCAACTGGCGCGGTAGCCTATCAAGTGCAACCGTTGAAATGTCGCTATCACATCCTTGCAACCGCAAGTCGCCATGGACATGTGCTAGGGTACGAGGTGGCATGCTTGAAAGTACGTTGCCACCGGATGATGAGGACATGCGCAAGGCTACGAGGTTGTTTGCTCGAAGGTACGTTTCAGCGGACAGTTCCCTCATCCTACATGTATCAACATTCTCCGTTGGTCCGGCTAGGGGACGCAATGTCCTGGTAGGGTGCCTCTGAGCTCGCTCCAGTCTCATTCAGACTCGCATCTTTGTCGTTGATGCTTTCAACGTCGCCTTGAACCATGCCGCTGCTACAGCTACGTCCTGCGTGACTTTGGCATGGTTGACCAAGTCGTAGAGCACAACGGTGAGCCTTTGCAGGCGGGTAGATGGGATATGTAACTTGCTAGATTGTGGGAAAAATACCTGTTGTATTGATGGCTTCCCAAATTCACGCGTGGTGTCTAGCCACGTGACCAAGTATAGATGAGAACGATCTGTCCCCCGCTCAGGGTCGTGCTCCGCGGTGGTTCCCTGATAGTCCTCCTCCGAACGACACATCAGGCGTGTTTAACGATGTGATGTTTTGGTTGGAGAGGGATTTGAACGATGACTGGTGGTCGCGGTGATTGGACGAGTGGGACGCCCTCCCACAGAATGAACCCCCTGATGAGCCACCTCATGCTCTGGGATCCCTTAATGTCCGGGAAGCCGGATCGGTTAGGTTTAGCATGGGGCGCTGTCGCGTCCTGTCCCTCCCAGATGGGCATTTTTTGTCTTGTCATGCGCTTGTCTAGACATGAGATTCTGACGACGAACCATGTTACACCCCCAAGAAGCACAAGGAGATGCAGAAGGAACCGAAGGAGGGGATGGTGTTAGACAACATGGACGCTGCACGTGTGTTTGTGGAGGACTCTGCGGTCGATAACCGCTTTGGTCTCAAATGGATCCGCAGTGAGCCGGTGTGATTCCACGTGACATGTGCTAAAGCCAAAAACTAGGGTTGTGTCTGGCTCCTCTGTGCCCGTGTTACAAGCAAGTTTGGACACGTCACCGTGTCACATTACGCCAAGGGCCACAAGTGCGTCCCCTGCATCGGGTACGACAATCCCGTGAGGCAGAAGGGGTGAATGGCCTGCAAGATCTCTGAGGCCCTGTAGCACGATCCCACAACATCCACTACAATGTGCCAGGTTCTCCATGAAAGTACCAGTGTTAACGTCTCCAACAACACACTGTACCGTGCCAAGACACGTGTCCAAGAGAAGTTGATGGATAGGAAGAGTGATACGTGGAGCCTGTTTTCCTCGTATGTCGAAGAGGTATGTCCCGATATCGTTTATCTTTCCTTCCATAGTAATAGCTCCCCTTGCGTTCCTTGTTTTCACACGTGTATGTTCAAATGCTCTACATAGCTAACACGCGTCGAACCAGGTACACATACCGTGGCCCACAAGGATACAAGCGGTGGCTTCCTGAGGGCATTTGTCGATCCCTGTGTCGGCAGATTTGGCTTCCAGCACAGTCGCCGGATTGTGATGATGGATGCTACCTTCCTAAAAAATGGCCACAAGCAGGTCCTCTTGCTTGCTCAAGTTTTTTATGACGAATACCATGGATTTCCCATGGCCTGGGCACTGGCACCGACAGAGGATGAGAAGGGTTGGAAATTTTTCTACGCACAGCTTGTTCTTGCCTATCCCAGTCCTCGACATGCTGGATCATGCATCGGCTCAGATAGGGAGAAGGGGCTGGAGAAGGCCGTGTAGAAGTGCCTCACCGGTGCTAATCACACTCTCTGTGCCTGGCACATACGCGAGAACTTCCGCACCACGCTGCACACTGAGCATGGATGTGTACACATGCACTTAATGTCAAGAAGTGGGAGAAGGCCACAACCCACCTACGTCAAGTTAGTGCGTCGGTATATGTGTACCTCTTTGGACTGGAGGGGGAGGATGGGGTAGTGGTCGGGGGGGTGTCGCTCGAGAAGTGGACCCGCCTGCACTGCCCTTTGGACAAAGGAGGCAACACCCACTTCGAATGTGTTCGAGAGGTGGAACCTACACATCGCAGCTCATAGAAATCTCTACCCGTAATACTACTTCGTGAGTATCTACCCCTTTGTACAATAATTGTTCTGCGCCCGTCATACCTCGGCAGCAGCGCTGCAAACTACACTGGCACCAGCACAGGTAAACCGACTTCTCCACTGCCTTACAGTGGCACGTGAGTACATTATCACAGAGGAGGAACCAAACACAGCCATGGTAGAGGGAACTACAAACAATCTGCGGCAGGTTGACCTTGTTGACAAGACATGGCAGGCGTTTGGCCTGCCATGTCATTATATGTGCGTTTTTTTGCTGAAAAAGCACATCAATGCAGAGAACATGGCTGACCTTGGGCTCACCCGCATGGCGTTCCGTCATGCATACGTCAACCCCATCCCCTCGCCAGTCGTCAAGAATATTCAGACAGTCCAACCTGCTTGGCTACAATAGGGACCTCGACGTGGCAAGGGCCACCCACACAACGCAAGGAAAGAGCGGGAGACGTGGTGCAAGAAGAACTTCATTTTCCCCCACTGTGGGCCAAAAGGACACACAAAGACCTGGTGAAAGAACCCTCCTGCTCTGAGTCCTGCATAGGCCGCAACACAGTGGTGATGGTGGTGGTGGTGGTGATGGTGGTCTAGTTGCAGCTGCACAAAGAGCTGGAGCTACATTTGAGGCATATGCCAGTGCCTCTATGGGTAGGGATCCACCACTTGCTGAGTATGGTAGTGGTGACATGGAGTACAACCCCGAGGCTCAGCCTTAGGATGACCCAGATGATGAGGATGATAGCTTTGAAATTGATGACTCTGGTGCATATCCCCTCCTCTTGGTGATGATGGTGAGATGGTGATGCAGGATGAGTACACTTAGCAGTTGGATGAGGAGGAGGCGGAGTGGTAGGAGACGTACAAAGAAGACGCAGATGAGGCAGAGTGAGGTGAGTATGAGTTCGTGCATGCATTGTTTGTCTTCACGTATTCCTCTTATGTTCTGTCAATGCTTGTATTTCCCTTGCTTGACCGCACCAACACATGGTTTTGTTATTATGCAGGATGAACTATGTTGGACTCTAGAGTTTGAGTAGACCATTCACTCAAACAGCATAGAAAACAGAAGAAAAGGGGGGGTTCGGGTTAGGAAAAGGATTAGGGTTAGGCTTAATGGGACAAGGTTATGGGGTCTGGGAAAGGGGGTGGTGGTGTGTTTTTTCTGGAAGCAGACATGGCGGCGAAGACTCTGACAGTGAGACGGACATATTCTACGACGCTGAACATTTTCAGCCATGGAAGCAGCTGTGTCCTGTGTGTGACATTGTTCAATTACTCCAAGGTTGAGTTGAGATGTGTTTGAGGAGATCACCTATCCCACCTTCGCTGTGTGTATTCATTAGTCATGCATGCTTGCTTCATCAAGATTTTCCTGTCATTGCTTTCTCAATTACCTCTTGTGACATAAATGATGTGGGGCAATTAATTACACACACAAAATGGTTTTTTCTTTCCATGTTGTATTAAAGCTTGTATGCAAGAAGAATAAACAACCAATGAGCAGGAGGGGAACTGCAGATGTCTTTAACCAAGACTTCAATTGACTAGAAAGAAGTAGCATAGCAAAAAATAGACTAGTACAAACATAAAATCACAAGATGTTACACTCTCGATTGAGTAACAGTCTAAGAGGCTTACATGATCTCACCACCATAGAGCCTAATCCAACTAAAAACATCAAGTTCACATTCATTCACATTATTTGTCTCTCGTAGATGTTGCAGGCTAGAGTGTTCAGTATGCGTCTGCAGCAGGGCTGTTCAGCATGTTTCTGAAGCTAGGCCTCTGCTCCTCATGTAATCTTATTCAGTATGCGTGTGAAGTAACAGACATTGTGGTCATATGTAATGATGTAAAAGGTGCATACGCCCTAAAATCCTGCTGTTGTGGCTGATATATTGAACATCAATTTGTATACATTGATTACGTACTGTAAGACATTCAGTGCATTTTTTTAAGACAAATGATCACAATGGGGGCGGTAGTTCACTGATTTCATCTGAAGAAAAATTGAACTCAATTGACCAGCAAATAGGGCATCCAGAGTGGATGTCTCCGTGGAGATGGAACATTCGGCTCACAAAAAAATCTCTCACATAGCTGGGTACAAGGATTTCCTCAAGAATGAGACAAAGCCTTGTACCAGGTTAGATACCATTGCTAGAAACGGGACCACATCTCAGAGAGGTGACCAGGATCACCAAAAGCCGCTTAGGCAGGACCAACTGATTGCGAGAGAGAGTTGTAGGTTGTACAAAAAGAAAAATTTACGGCCAATATCCCAAGATCTATTCACCCCAGAATATGTGATAAAGAATGACCCAAATGGTGAGGAAACTGCTAGGTAATTGCCTGCTAATGCCTTACCCGTTTCTAGAATTTTCTTCAAAACTTTTAAACATGTACAATGGTGATGGGGATTGGAAGTTAGGTGGAAAGTTTTTACAGTATTTTTTAACTAATAATTTTGTGAATCTCCACCTTGGTACAAGAGAAACTTCTTAACAGAGTCTTTTTAGAGTCTCTCTAGATGTGGCATATGTGGAGTTTATCTCTGGTTGCAGGTAGTTTTGTTTGTGCATCATTGACAGATTCTTGTCTCTCATACGACGTTCAGTGAATAGGGAACATGCTCAATCATTGAGTATTGAACGCACACACACAAAGGAATTTAGGGCAGTTATGTCATGCTCCATGGTACACGACAAAGTAAGCATGAATTTCAAGCAGAATTTTTCATGCGCGGGAAATGTCGCACGTTGAGTTGGCCTTTAGAAATCGCGAGCCAAGCTTGAACTTTTTTTGTGATGCATTTGCAGCCAGTCAGAAATAGTTTGTTCTTCCTCTTTGTGACCTCAATGTTACGCAAAGAAATGCCAAGTATAGAAAAAGTTACATTTATTCAAAGGAAAGAGTCTCACACAGGGTACTGTGAATGAAACTTCCGAGACATCCTTTTCCATTCTGATCACTTGTGTACTTGTCTTGACCCACTCCCACCTATAGTTCTTGTACACTTG
>SZWC01005617.1:73357-84289 GCA_023375785.1 Penium margaritaceum | reverse complement strand
CCCCCCCCCCAAGAAGGTCGATTGTGTCAGGAATTTTACTTGGACTGTGTACACGACTGCATGTGGACATTGTGTTGAGCTGACCATTGGTTTTCGCTTTGAATGGAGACATCCTGGAATGTTCAAGGAAGCAATCACTTGTGTTTTGTTTTGCATGTGTCCATGCACTATTGTGTACACTAGCTCATACATTAATCCAATACACATTTTTCAATTTAAGATCTGCGGGACACTACTTTTAACTGTGCACCCCTGTATGTACAAATGCAAGAAATCCAAATATAAAATCTGATCTTGTGTTGACCACTCCCTAGTGGTCAAACCTAGGATTACGATCAATGGCACTCATGGTAACGGGCACACAATGTCAACAATCTCCCCTTTGTACCGCAACCTTGATGTTCCATCCTTGGAACATGTGGCACTTTATGCCTCACAGCGCAGACCAAGCTCGATGCAGCTTGCAACGTGCTTTTCCTTGGATTGCGCCTTGGACATGGGATTGGTGACCATGGGCTTAGTCCCAGAATGCACAGTAGTTGCATCTTGCTTCACCACCAATCCCCGCATGTAATGATGTCGGATTTTGATGTGCTTTTTATTCCTATGCAGCACATGGTTCTGGGTGAGACTGATGGCACTCATGTTATCTACATTAAGCACCGTCGGCTTCTTATGCGGCACTCCAATCACCTTTTGCAGCCATCGTAGATACACCCCCTATTTGCGGCTTCTGTGAGAAAGACATACTCTGCCTCTGTGCTCACAAGAACTACACAATCTTGTTTCCTACTTGTCCATGAAAGTGCTGCACAAACACATATCCCAACATTTATTTTCTGTCATCCACATCACCGGCTTAGTCTGCATTGGAGTAGGCGACCAACTCAAGGGAGTCGTCCTGTGCTCTCTGTCCAAGCACAAGCTGTGGCTGATTTTTTGCCTTGAGGTAGTGGAGGATCCGCTTCAACTCTTGCTAATTAAGCTCCTCTGAGTCAGCAACATAGCAGTTCACTTGGCCCTACGCAAAGGCCAGGTTAGTCCGCATCACCACCAAGACCTACATGATACTTCCCAGTGAAAACTGGGGCAGAACACCTGCTATCTCTTCCATCTCCTTGAGTCCAACTTGCATGTTGTGGTCATGGGTGTGCCGATGGGGTTGCACTCCTCTACATTTCAGTAAGAGAGCACCTCTTGCATGTACTTCTCCTGTCCCATCACCAGTGTTCCTGCCTTGCCGTCCCTCCTGACGGGGATGCCGGTATTGTAACCAAACTTGCCCCTGTCATTAATTTTGGACTGACCTCCCAGCTGCCGCTTCTGGTTTACCAAATCCTCCACGTCCAATGACACAAGGATCATGTCATCCACGTAGAGAAAAATGATCACGTATAATCCCGGCTGCTTCTGCATGTACACGTTGTGATCCAGATTGCAGCGCTTGAAGCCAAGATCAACCATGAAGCAGTCCACTTTAGCCCGTAAATTCCCTTGCAAAGCCGGTGGCAC
The DNA here is from genome assembly GCA_023375785.1 of Penium margaritaceum. NCBI lineage: Eukaryota > Viridiplantae > Streptophyta > Zygnematophyceae > Desmidiales > Peniaceae > Penium > Penium margaritaceum. The sequence goes on along the minus strand of SZWC01005617.1, from coordinate 82,777 downwards.
CGGCGGCACACCCACCCCCTCCAGCACCTCGATGAGGACCTCCTTGTCCAGGTCACCGTTGAGTAACACAAATTTTACATCCATTTGGTGGAGTTTGTATTCGCGCACTGCCGCCCCAGAGAGGATGGTGCGGATGGAGGCAAACGTTGCCGCTGGTGCAAAGATTTTTTTTCATAGCGTTTAACCTTCTGCTGGGCCTACCCCTTCTCCACCTGTTGCACCTTGTACGTCTCCACCTTCTCCTCCTTGGTGAGCTTCTTCTTGAGATCCAATTTCTTCTAATAAACCGTAAAGTATGTCATGTCGATCAGCTCCCAATCTTCATTCCCCTCGTAGGAGACGAGCTCAGACTTTATAAGTCTCTTCCACTCAGCCCCATCCTTACACTACGAGGCCTCCTTGATGGTCTCAGGCTCCTCTTGCTCAAAGAACACTTGAGCAAATCTCAGTCCAGATGTGATCCGTAGAATTGTATTGTTTTTCTGTCCTCCTTCTGTGTACAATTCTCTAGGACTGTCGATGTTGAGGATGTTGCTTCTGCTGCCACTACTGTTACTATTGCCCGTAAGACTGTCGGGTTCTAGCCAGCCATTGTTTTGGAGCCTACAGCTGGGTTGGTCTATTTTCCACAGGCTGGTTGGACTTGTGTGTTTTTACGCACGCATGTGGATGAGACTATATCCCCACATCTTTGTTGTTTGTTTTTGCTAACTTCTACCCTCTTTTGCATATCTTTGTCCTCTCTAAAATGTTCTAAGCGTTGTTCATCACATTCTTTCTCTCACTGTGTGCTCTTCCACACCAAATTTAATCAAGGAAGTTCTCTTGTTCCCTGGTGGTATCAGAGCTATAAAGAGGCACGGTTTCCTTATCCCACCATACAGCACGCAATATCAGCAACGGAAGCATCTAGGCTGGGCTGGGCTAGGCTGGGTTGGGGGTACATGTCCTGGCAACATGGAGGCCCTGACCTGAGGGCTCACGTCACATAGTCCTCTGGTAGATTCAGAAGCGGAATGCTGCCAATGTTTTTTTGGGCATTTTCTCCCGTCACGGAGGCCTTCTTGGCGGTGACGTGAAGCGGTTTGGTGGCCTCTTAAGCCGCAGCAGTAGTACCAGCAGTTGTAGCACCCGTAGCAGCTGCATCCGGCTGCCCTCGTCACAGCAGGAGCAGATACTTGTAGACACAACAATAGCAACTAGAGTAGCAACAGCAACAGCAACAGCCGCACGAGCAGTAGAAGAAGCAGTAGTAGCAATAGCAGCAGCAGCAACAACAGATCAGCAGCAGCAGCAGAAGCTGTGACGACAACGACAACCCGCTGCATAGGGTCTTCGTGCCAACCAGAAACAGGAGCAACAACTGTAGAAGCAGTGGCAGTAAAAGTGAAAGCAGTAGCAGCAGCAGCAGAAGCATCAACCGCACTAGCAGCAACTGCAGCAGCAATCACAACAGAAGCAGTTGTAGAGAAACAGCAGCCGTAGAAAAGTGGTGACAAAGACAAAATTGCTGCACGACATGCAAATCTTGCAGTAGTGGTAGCCACGGCAAGGACAGCCAGGACAGCCACAAAACATGCCAGCAGTTGCTAGCACACATGGCGACTGCAATACCTGACGTTGTAGTACTCCTCCAGCAGGCAGAAAGGTGCATTACAACTTCTTGCACTGCTCATGGGATAGGCACTGCCGCCTGTTCACAGGCTCGCTCGTCATTCAACAAGCTCGTCGACTGATGAGCTTGTCGGTTGACGAGCTCTTCAACTGATGAGCTCGTTGAGGAACAGGCTTGTCCATCGACAAGCTCATTAATTGATGTGGCTTAACATCAATGAGGGTTGAGCTTGCCCCCATACCACCTCGGAGAAAAAAAACAGGGAGGGAGGAGCAGATGAGCTTTATCATCCCCCCCAGATCCATGGTGAACACAGGTCTCAGACCTCGTGGCCACCCTAGTGTTCGTGACTTATTATTCTCATCTTTTTTCTTTTTAAAATCTTGTACTCCTTATTAATATTTCCTTGGTTGAAACCCGGGCGTTAGGGCATCTGTCCCACAAGACTCTAACTCCTACTCTTTTACATCTTCTTCGTTTGAGACCCTTGCATGAGGGATTTTGACCCCATGCGGTGGGAGACCACCATGGCGATGTCATCGGTCATTCTTATACCCAGTTGGGATCCTGAGCCAACCCCTTTGGCAGTGACTTTGTCCCAGCAAAAAATGGCATTGTCTGTCATCACACTACTACCCTACAATTCACAGGCTACCTTCTCCATTCTACATCCCTCCCTCATGACTCCAGCCAGCAGCTCCATCGCATCAGCTCCCCCCCCCCCCCCCCCCCCCCCCCCCCCCCCCCCCCCCCCCCCCCCCTCTCTCTCTCTCTCTCTCTCTGTGTGTGTGTGTTTGTGTGTGTGTGTGTGTGTGTGTGTGTGTGTGTGTGTGTGTGTGTGTGTGTGTGTGTGTGTGTGTGTGTGAAGCAGGCTATTTATTCTTGTGAGTCACAACATGATCTACGCGTTTCTGCTCCAGCCTCAGGCTTCCCTCCAGCTGTCCCCTCTCGTGTGAGTTTGGCTGTCAAGTCTGGGAGTTGCCTTTGTTTATCAAATGGAGCACTCCTGGGGTGCATCATGTAGTGCAGCTGTGTCACCTGTGGATTGGATTGAGCATTGGCAGTCGTTCACAATTACTTGTCTACTTTCGTTTAGTTTGAGACACAGATCAAGCTCTTCTGACTTTCCTCCAGCATGGATCTATGTCATGTGACTGCTCCAACCCATACATCGCGTGACTTTAGGATCATTGATTCCGGAGCCACTCATCACATACTGCTGTATCATGATGTGTTTGTCTTGTTAGGGCCTTTTGGTGATGTTCGCTTTGTTCGTACTGGATCCGGCCAGATGTTGCCTGTCCAGGGCAATGGCATCATGTGTTTTTTCGGTTCTTCAGGTGATGTCTTCCTACCCGATGTGCTGTTTGTGCCTGTGCACTAGGCCAGCTTGCTGTCTTTCACTGCCCTTGATGATCAGGGAATGGACATTTTCTCGTCTTGTTACATCTGCATAATTCCGCTGAAGTCATCTGGTCATGCTTTCCTGCGTAGTTTATGTTGTGACAAGGTGCATGCCCCTCTTTGGCCTGTTGCCTACTGCTGCTACTATAGAACATGTGCATATTGCTCCCTCACTTTCCCGTGACCACAATAGTTTTCTCTATCGGTGCCTGTGCCAAATTCATAGAGCTGCCATCCATATCCTCCGGTGTCATTAGCCTGCCATTGGTCTTGACTCAAGCACATTCCCTGTGCCATGCTATGCTGACTGCCTTGATTGCGCACAAGACAAACTTTACCGCTTGTCCATCCCAATGTCTGACTCCTACAAGCTTCATCCACTTACCCTTGGCCACAAGGATGTCATGGGTCATCTCCGTAATGAGTTTTTGGGGGTTTTCGGATGGCATGTGTTGTGTCTTATGGATGATTTCTCCCCCTTCTGCTGAAATTTGGCCCTTTACCACAAAAACAATGCCAAGCCCATGATTGAGTCTTGGCTTGTTCAGGCTGACCATTCTCGCCAACATAAGCTGTTGTTATTTTTCTCCAATTGTGGTGGGGAATTCATGGACCCCACTGCCCGCTTCTTTGAGTCTCAAGGAGTGTTTATGGAGCTCTCCACTCTCTATACACCATAGTAAAACAGAGAGTCAGAATTTTTGAACCACACTCAGGTTGATGGTTTTTCATACTCCTCTTATCCTGTCTGGTCTCCCTCAATTGTTTGCATTTGAGGACATGTCCTACATGACATCAGTCTGGAGCCGTGTTTCTCATGGCCCGTTGCCTCGTCATGTCATCCCGCTTTTGTGGTGGTATGGTCATCGTGCTGACCTCCGCCTCGTTTGTGTCTAGGGTAGCATCACCTCCTCTCACTCCGAGGCTTAGCGCTTCTTGGGCCCTAAATGTGGTCTCATTGTTTAGTTCTTGCAATGTTATCTTGTATTAGAGAATTTTATCTAGCGATATTGTTTATTCAATTATATTTCTTGCATCCTTCTCTCGTCAGTTAGGTGGTACCTCTGTAGTACCCTTTGGTAGTGGTTGTACTCTGTATCCCACTCCCCGTATGCCAGCGTCATCCCCCTGTCATGATTATGTCCTTGCTTGCATCGTCAACTATCACACCTGCGTCGTCGCCTTATTCACATCCTGTCACATCTGCATCATTGCTTGCATCATCCCTTGTTTCATCTGTGTCATTGCTTGTATTGTCCCCTTTCGTGTCGTTGCTTGATTCACATCCAAGAACATCAATGTCGATGCCTGCATCATTTCCTGCCAAATCAGTATCATCGTCACCTACGTTGTCTCCTTTCGCGTCACTGTTGGTGCTTGCACTATCGCTTGTATTACCTGTTGTGGTCCCAACTCCAGTTGACCCAGGCGCACCCTTGCAGCCTCCTATATTGTCATTATTCATACGCGTGCTTGGAGACCATCTCAAGCCCTTGCATTCTACGCCTCACTATGCCCTGCCTGTCAGTTGCATTGTCTCGGTGGGCCCCTCTAGGCCTGTGCCATCTACCCGTCTCCTCCACGGCAATGTTTTTTGCCCCACATGACCTGCTCTTGCCTCTGGTCTTGACGCTCTCGGTCTGGTGGTGGTTGTTGCAGTACAACACTGTGCTTGGATACTCCCTCATCACTATTTCATTCCACCATGCACCTCAAAGAATCCCTTGGCTGTAAGACAGACCTTGTATAATTCCAATGACCCATTGCGCATAGTGTGAACTTTGATGCAACCTTTACACTTGATGGCAAGCACACCAGTGTAAAGGCCTTGTTAAGTTAGGTGGCTTAGGAAGATTGGGAACTTCATCAGATGGACACGAATGAAAAAAATTAACATGGCAAAATTGAGGAAGAGATCTATCTCATCCAGCCTCCAGGGTTTGAGGACGGAACAGACATGGTCTGACACCACTGAAGGACCTTATATGGCCTGAAAACATCTCCCCGTTTTGGGAACATTAAGATCTCTACTACCTTAGAGTGAGGGTGGTATCATTGCAGCCCAGTAAAGCCAGCTCTGTTCGTGGGTGCTTCCTCTGCACCCTTCGTTCATGCCCTAGTTTATGTGGATGACCTCTTAATCGCATCCGTTGACCCTTAGGTTGTTCAGGATACAAAAGATATCCTCCAGTCTGTGTACAAAATGAAGGATCTTGGTCCATCTCGTGGCTTCTTGGACATGGAGATAAAGTGTAAGTGCCGGTATTGCAAACTGCACGTGCATCAGGCTAGTTCCATCAGGATGCTTGAGGAGCATTTTGCTAACCTGTTGGACACAGTACCCTCGGAATCCATGCCTAGGAAACCCGCGGGACAGGGGCTTCCCATGTCAGCAGACCCAGCTTGTCTGGGCGAGCCTGTCAATGTCACAACGTACCTCCACGTTATTGCCTCCATTGTGTTCCTTAACACCATGATACGCACAAATGTTTCCTTTCTTGTGAAATTAGTATCAAATTACTCACACCATCCGCATCGGCTCCATCAAGAGGCTGAAGTGTGCTTTATCTGGTATGTGATTTATAAACCACATCTGGGCTTGTGCTTCCATGCGCAGCTATCTCTGTTTGTCTATGGATACACTGCCAGTGATTGGTTCCACGATTGCAATGTACGTAGATGGTCCATCTACATCTTCCTCTTGGAGGTACAACTGCATCGAAGAAGAGTGGCAAGCAGGATTACATAGCGCACAGCTTGACAGAGGCTGATTTTGTTGCATGCAAGGTTAGGGTTTGTAATGAGAAACTACCCAGTACCTTTCCAGATTTCTAGCTTTCTGCCGCTGACTTGGTGACATTGTCCAGTCAGCTACTGCACCAGCAAATGAGCAGGTGCAAGAAATTTTACGGGCTAAGGGCACGCACAAAGTCTCACAAGATCTAATAGCTTAGTAATGTGGAGAGGAATGAGAACTGACAAGCACACAGCATAAATACCTGCCACGGAGCATGGTTGGTGACAATAGCCGTATGAGTTGTCCTAATCTCAGTCCAAATCCACTATTTTGGCCAGAAATGTACGTGGAGGTATCCAAACACAACAGCATCTGAGCCCAGAGATGCAGAATCTCAAGCCAGATGTTATGAATGGTCACATGCACAAGTCCGATACCAATCAGTGGACACAAAATGCAAAACATGAAAATCGGGCTCAAGAGCCAATCAGCTGAGAAAACCCTAGCGACTGCACAGAAATTGTAAAGCACCCCAACAAGCACCCCCACGTCATGGCAGCTATTTTGCAGCTGCTAGTGGGTTGGATTCCCACTCATTGGTGCTCCAATGCCCGCTGGATCTGCATTAGGGATCTGCAAGAGCATGGACACTCCCTATTTGTCTTTACACTTTACTCTGGTCACACTAGAGTGTAAAGAAAATGGGGACGGCTCACACCACAACACTCCTCTATGACCCGATGGTGCGCATATCCATAAAAGTGTAGAAATGACATACGTGTACAGTGAGATGCTCAACAGTCCATAAGCGTATACCCCACTCTCAGCCACCCTGAGGCAAGGTGCAAAGCTGGACAGAAAAAATGGCCACCATAAACTTTCCACGCCCCAATACCTTGGTCAGGGATTCAGCACGCTGGATGTCCATGCCGACCCAGAAAAAAACCGATCACTTATCTCTCCACAAGATCACACACTAAGTGATCCTGAACAGCAACGTGGTTCATGTGTGTATGAAACATACCAGATTTCTCTACAATGGAAAGAGCACAATGATTGTCCCAGCTGAAAGTAATGCAAGGCATAGAATCACACAACTCACAAAACATACTTTGTGGCCACACCACCACAATAGCCCCAACACTCTGCGCAACATACTCAGCCTCTGATGAGCTACGTGCAGCCCTGCTTGCCGCTCTGCTCCAATGCAATGGTGTCACCCAGGAGGAACACGTAGTCCATCCAACTGCCTCCATCAGGGTTCTATGCCTAGTCAATGTATGTGTAGTCATCAGCTAACAGCGAACACTTTTTCCGAAAGTAGATTATGAGGTATGGGTTCAAAACCACAAGTTGCACCACTTGCATAGCCACGTGAAGGACTGTCATCCAAAGACACTGCAAGAACTGTATAAAGAGGTTGATAACAAAGGCGATGTCGGGTCGTGTGGTGGTTGCAAAGTACATCAGATAGCCAACAAAGTGAAAGTACATGGCTATGTCCAATTTCTTCCCCAGTTGTGCTTATCATCCACCTTCATGGAATCCATATCCTCAGGTGTGATGGGGGTGGGAAATGCTGTGGGAAATGCACCAAGGATTTCAGCAAACCGCTACCCCAAGTGTAGCATAAAATTTGTGATGGACGAAGAGTGTCTGCCGCTGACAATCACGTACGATCTCCATCCCGAAAAACACAACTGAAGGACAAAGTTTCTTCATCATGTAGAAAACCTGATAGACTGCCTTGGCCTCCTTCAGGGCCTCCATCGAAGGAGACATAATTTAGAGGTCATCCACACAGACCACGATGGTGGTGAAGCTCTCGGATATCCGTTGGAGAAAGAGGGACAGATCAGTGCCACTCTACACGTAGTTCGTATGTGACAGTGATATGAAGGTTCCAGCATCAAGGTAACTGGTTCAGGGAATACAAGGCCTTACATAAGTGCCAGACCTTGTCACTCACCTTACATTCTAGTGGCTTGATCCAGTGATTCATTATGCTTCACCCTCTTACAAAATTCCCTCCTGGCATGTACACACTTCCGCCCACGGGGGAGGTCGACAAGCTCATACACATCGTGGTCACAGATAGCTCTCAGATCATCCCCCAAAACAGCATGCCATAGCTCTACATCCTCGACAAAGAGTGCCTCCTTGACGTGCCTAGATCAGGCACCGTCGAGGGAGAGCTTCGGATGGCCAAGTCACATGCCTCCAGACTCCAGCTGACCACAATAATATCAGCTGCCACATCTCAAGCGCCTAAGACTCACGAGATACTAACTCGTGGCCAAAAGGACACCCTCGATGTACCTAGTTTGTGTGGACACTCAGGTAAAGGGCCTTTCTTCCAGACCCGTCACTGAGAACATTGCGAGTCAGGCATCTGGGCGCCGAGTCAGCCGTCTGTTGAGCCCTATAGGCCAGTGGTTGGAGACGTCCACTGGGCTTGCTAGAGTAGCCGGATGCTAAGGTGCTCACCTTGCATTGTGCAGTTCGGTCATAGCCGCAAGGGCTGTGGACTCTCAAGTAAGGAAAATTGTACAAGACAATCATGGGCCGGTACTAGGACGCATGTAGGGGAAGCAAGCGCATGCACAGAAGTAGGTATGACTGGCGATGCTGTTGTCGGCGCGTGATCGGGTGTGCCAGAGGAAACGGACACAAGTACTGGACCAGATGTGAAGGAGGGGACTAACCCTGACAAAGGATCAGGTGTGCCAGAGGAGACTGAAAATGACACAAGATTAGGTGTGCCACAGGGAACGGACATTGCCACGGGATCAAGTGTGTAGAGGGGACCAATGAGGCTACTGGACCGACAACCAAGGTGGTCAAATTGTCAACAGCTGGAGACTGGATCATGAGTGACAAGGCATGGATGAACCCATGTGGAGGACTAGACTCCCTTATTTGATGGGAAGCCACACAGGTGGGAATGCGGTCGGCATCCAACGAAATACTGCTTGACAGGTTGTGTTAGGTAAGAGCCTCAAACAAGAGAGCATCTCGAGAATCGACAATGTGATGGCAAGCATGGTTCCAAAAGCACCAGGCCTTCGAACAAGGGCAGATGTCAAGGAAGGCACACATATGACCATGAGATGAGACCTTGGACCCCTCCTGGTCCTCACTGAACCAATAGTGATCCCTAGACGTAAGCAAAATGGAGATCGGCGTGGTGGCCAAGCAACAACTTGTACGGCATTACATGGTCCGGAAAAGGACCATGCGGCAGGAAGTTCCAGTCCCATCCCATGTAGGAGAAGTCCAGAATTTCAAAGGACTCTAAAAGACTGCACCCAAACTGCATTGCGCGGACCGCACTCTCCATGGTGCAGTTCCAGCACTCGGACATGTTGTTCTACTGTGGTGTAGCAAAGGCGAATAACTGTTGACAAACACCGTGCTCATCAAAGAATGTGTCCATCTCGTCTAAGAACTTGCCACCACAATCCGAGCTAAACGTATAAAGGGCGTCACAAGATAGGTGCTCAGTCATAACCAACCATATGGCAGCATTACTCTTGTGGCAGAGGTTCTACACCCACCACATCAGGAAAAGGGTGCACAGCAAATCCTGGGTTCAAAAATTGAGATTCACAAAACCAGGTTCCGGTTCCGGATTTCCAAATCCAAATTCTGGATTTTGGACCCA
>SZWC01005617.1:51722-67090 GCA_023375785.1 Penium margaritaceum | reverse complement strand
TCTCTCTCTCTCTCTCTCTCTCTCTCTCTCTCTCTCTCTCTCTCTCTCTCTCTCTCTCTCTCTCTCTCTCTCTCTCTCTCTCTCTCTCTCTCTCTCTCTCTCTCTCTCTCTCTCTCTCTCTCTCTTTGCCCAAGTGCGTGAGCTCAACGAGCCGATAGGGAGCTGGAGCCCAAGGGATCAGTCGGCCCCTTTCTCTTGTCACTGTCTGGCACCATATGGTTGCTCAGTATGGTTCAGAAAAAAAAAATCAGAATCAAGAACTGTCAATGTTTTTACAGGAATTGGAACGCAGGAAATCATGGACGTCAGCCTCTTTTTATGATGGATATGAGGGTGCCAGAAAGTGACAAAAATAGGTTGCTTGATAGAAATAATCAGGAATGACAGCTGTATGGAGGATGATTCACAGGTTCCAACGCACTTTACAGAACTCAATTCGGATTCCGTTGGAGTGAGATATGGATTTCCAAATTTTGGAGATCATGGGTCGGGTTCAAGTGACGACCTGAGCACTTTCTGCTCAAAATGCGGCAGAATTTTTGACAAGGACGACTGAGAACGGCCTTCAAAGAAAATCCGGCTGGAGGAACTACAGGAGAGTTCAAGGAAGGAGCAGTCCATGAAAATTGGCCGTGCGGGTCGTGTGGGACATAGTTCTTATGTGTGACAAGGTGACTGCCACTCATCCCGCTAGGCTAGGAGATTGTGCAAGAGGGTCAACTTTGACAGAGTTTATCTCAGTACTCCACTGGCCAGATGAGACATATAAGATATTTTTAGAAAGCTGTGATAATTTAATTTCTCACTCAAGAGTAGATTCAGCATTAAAATTCCCTGCAAAACTTCATTCGCTTCCATACTTTCTGTCCGTGTAACTTGAAACTCCCTCTAAAAAAACGTTGGTCCTGCCTAGGCGGTTGTTGGTGAGCCTGATCCCTCCCTTGAGGGCTACCCCAGTTTACATCAGTGGTATCAGAGCTATAACAAGGCTTTGCCTCATCCTTGAGGCATTCCTTGCGCCCTGTTGTGCGAGAGAGTCATTTGTGGACTGAATGTTGTACTACCATGGTGACATCCGCTTCTGTGGTGGCCGGCGCCAACATTGCCAAGTTTGAAGGCAACTTCTTCAACTGGATAAAAAACATGAAGATGGTGCTGATGGAGAAGGGAATCTGGAGCCATTTGAGTGAGGAGGAACAAGCTCAGTCCTCTTGCTCACCTGGTGAGGCCCGTACCCGTCACGAGAAGCGTGACCACACGCTCGCCACCATCTACCTCTACCTTGCCGAACAGTAGCAACTCCTCATCCGTGGCGTCCTCACGCCAAAGGAGGTTTGGAAGAATCTTGAGTCTAATTATGCATCCAAGTAAATCCTCATGAACATGCATCTGCGTCATCACTTGCACACTGTGAAGATGGACGAGTCGAGATCCGTGATTGACTACATCAACATGGTGAATTCTCTTTCCGACCAGCTTTCTACAATCGATGACCCTGTCAAAGAGCATGTGCTCATGCTAGCCATCCTCTCTGGCCTTCCTAGCAGCTACACTCCTCTCATTGTTTCCCTGGACCAGCGTGGCGACAAGCTCTTCCTCAACGATGTGGAGGAGAGCTTGCTGTTTGAGGAGGAGTGGCGCAAGGGATAGGAGGGCGGAAGTGGACTGGACGTTACTCTCATCACCAACTCTGGTTATGGGGGTGGTGCTGCACCAACCAGGAGCAACATCGGAGGAGGGGACAAGAAGGGGGCCTGCCACTATTGTAAGGATCCGGGCCATTGGACGCATGAATGCTGAAAGAAGAAGGCGGACCTTGCAGCTGGATTGGGAGCGGGAAGCAGTCTGACGCTTCTGCAAATGTAGCAGATTGGGAGAGTGGATTCGGGACAACCATCCAGGTCCTGCACGTCTTTGACAACACCGCTTTGTTTTGGATCATCGACTCGGGAGCCACACGGTACATGACGTGTCGCTGAGAGTGGTTTGTTGTCTACACCGCCATTGAACCTCGTCAGGTGTTCATGGGGGCCAACCATGTGCCAATGGCAATTGGGAAAGGTGAGATTGTGTTTTGTGCTTCTGTTGAGGGTAAGCATGTGGAACGTCGTGTGGAGGGGGTACTCCATGTTTCAGGACTGGCAGCTAACCTCCTCTCTGTCTCATATATCATATCCGAAGGCATGCAGGTTCGCTTTCAGAATGGTGGCTACACCATCTCTGCCCGTGCAGACCATGTGCTTGCAAAAACGGAGGATGGACTTTAACCGTCTCTGCATGGAATCAGAGAAGGAACCCGACTCAGTGTTGGCGGCGAGGGAGGGAAAACACGACATCGGCATGTGGCATCGCCGGCTTGGTCACCTCGGGTTTGGCGTAATCATCTCCATGCAGCAGATGGTCCACGTTCTGGAGCTCAAGGGGGTGAAGCACCCAAGTGCATCAGCTTGTGAGAGTTGTATTGAGGGGAAGCAAGCCCGATCTTCTTTCATGGGGAAAGGAGAGGGGGCGGTTGAGCTACTCTCACTCTTCCACTCTGATTTGTGTTGTCCAATGGTATCTCACTCCTTGTCCAGCAAGTTGTACTTTGTCACGTTCATCAATGACAAGTCGAGGAAGACGTGGGTGTCTTCCCTAGCTGGTAAGGATAAGTAATTTTATGCTTTCAAGGTGTAGATTGCGGCTGCACAGAATGAGAGTAGCAGGCGGTTGAAGGTGTTTCGCCCCGATGGTGAAGGAGAGTACCTCTCCAACGATTTCCACAACATCCTCAAGCTTCTCAAGCTGATGCTCTTCTCCCATTATGTTTTCTGTTGTACCTGTGATCAGGAAGATGGCGGTGATAGCGGCAATAAAAAGGAGGTGGAGGGAGCTGAGAAGGAGAAGGAGTCAGCAACCGAATCTGATGAAGAGGAGCAGCAAAGCAACATACAGAAGCTGCCACAATGGTCCTCATGCATCAACAAAGGTGTGAAGGACAATGGGGAGCAGCTACGGCAGTCTGACAGGCTCGCAAAGAAGCAGACACAGCAAGGTGAGCGGCTGAACCTGTGCACCGCTCCACCACAAACGGAGTCTTGTGACCTTGATGTCCTCTTCCTCACTGTCACCGATGACCCAGGCACATTTGCTGAAGCCATGCGCAGCGCCGAGGCGGCAGATTAGTGTGCTGCAGCAGATGAGGAGTATGGTACGCTCATGAAGAACGGAACCTGGACTCTCAAGGAAGCTCCACGCGGCAGCCACGTGATTGGGTGCCAGTGGATATTCAGGTGTAAGCGTAGTGCGGATGGTAAGGTGCTTAGGCACAAAGTACGGCTGGTTGCAAAGGGATGTGCGAAAACTTAGGGTGTGGACTACAATGAAACATTTGCACCTTTCCAAAAGTTTACATCCATCCGAGCGATCCCTGCTCTTGCTACTGCTATGGATTAGGAGGTGCATCACATGGATGTGACATGTGCATTTCTGAATGGTGACCTCAAGGAGGACGTATACATGGAGCAGCCGGAGGAGTATGTGGTAGAGGGAAAGGAGGATTTGGTGTGCACCCTTGTGAAGGCCCACTACATCCTTAAGCAAGCACCGCAAGCATGGTACCACAAGATGGATGAGCAGCTGGCTGTGCTTGGTTTTGTGCATAGCGAAGCTGATCATATAGTATATGGGCATGTGCAAGAGGCAATCCAGGTCATCATCTTGCTCTATGTTAATGATATGCTCATTGCATCTGAATTCAAGTCTCTTTTGGACGATGTGAAGCAGTCTCTTGCTGCCAGCTTTGACATGAAAGACATGGGTGAGCTCAGTTACTACCTTGGCCTTCAGGTCAATTGCGACTGGCAGCATGAGATTTTGGAGCTATCACAGAGCACATACGTGAGAGACATTTTCAAGTGCTTCAACATGAAGGAGTACGCAAAGGTGCAACATCACTGGAAGTGGGAGCGAAGCTGAGCATGACACAGACTCTCCACGGCATGTAAGAGAGTAGCCGCATGGAAGCGGTGCAGTACCAAGCAGTAGTTGGGAGTCTCATGTACGCAGCAGTAGGCACGCGCCTTGACATCAGCCAAGCAGTGGAAATGCTCAGCAAGTTCTGCGTGAATCCGGGTGTGCCACATTAGGAGGCGATTAAGCGCGCGCTGCGCTACCTCGACAGTAGCAGCGGCCTTTGCCTCATATTCTACGGTAATAGTAGCCCCAACCTCATCGGCTACAGTGATGTAGATTATGGAGGTGACCTGGACACAAGGAGGTCAACCAGTGGGTTCGTGTTTGTGCTCGGGGGAGGTGCAATCAGCTGGAGGAGAAAGAAACAAGAGTGTGTCACCCTCTCCTCCACCGTAGCAGAGTACATCACCTTGAATGAAGCAGCAAAGGAAGCCATGTGTCTGGGTGAGCTGCTGGCAAGCCTTGGGCAGCAGCAGACTGCAGTGACCACCATCTAATGTGACAACATGAGCGCCATTGCTCTGACCAAGAATGCAGAGTTTCACGTCCGCACCAAGCACATCGACCTGCTGTACCACTTCATCCGCAAGTTTGTGGCAAAGCAAGTGGTGCAGATCAAGTTTTACCCTTCAATCATGATGTTGGAAGACTTCCTGACCAAGCCACTGGCAGCGCACCACTTTCAGCAACTCAGGGGACAGTGCGTACTTGTGTGATTTTTGGTATTGCAAGGTGGGAGAATGATGGATATGAGGATGCCAGAAAGTGACAAAAACAGGTTGCTCGATAAAAAATCATCTAGGATAACACCTGCATAGAGGAAGTTTCACAGGTTCTAACGCACTTTCCAGAACTCAGTTCGGAGTCCGCTTGAGTGAGATATGGATTTCCAAAGTTTGGAGATCATGGGTCGGGTTCAAGTGACGACCTGAGCACTTTCAGCTCAAAAGGCGGCGGAATTATTGACAAGGACAGCTGAGAGCGGTCTTCAAGGAGAACATTCGGCTGGAGGACCTATAGGAGACTTAAAGGAAGGAGAATATTATTGGCTGTGCAGATCGTGTGAGACATAATTCTCATGTGTGACAAGGTGACTGCCACTCATCCTGCTAGGATAGGAGAGTGTACAAGAGGGTCAACTTTAACAGAGTTTATCTCAATGCTCCCTTGGCAAAACGAGGCATATAAGGGCTTGTTAGAAAGCTGTGATGATATAATTTCTCAGTCAAGAGTCGATTTTGACATTTGCATTCCCTGCAAACCTACATTTGCTTCCATAATTTCTGTCTTTGCAACTTGCAAGTCCTTCTCACAAAAAGTTGGTCCCACCTAGGCGGCTCTTGGTGAGCCTGATCACCTCCCTGAGGGGTGTCCCAGTTTACGTAATTTTTTACCAGCGTAAAGAACTTTGGAGTTCAAAACTCTGGTATATTTTATGCTAGGAAAGCTGTCGTTTTTTGGACTTGTAAAGAATTCATGTGGCTGTGGAAAGGGTGTGACAGAGTCGCCCCTTGCTTACGGCTGCACAAGAGCTGCACAAGCTTGCGTAGTTACTGTGCAGCTGCACAATAATACTATTGTTGAGAACTACTGAGCAACAGCAGCTGGTGTCGGCAAATGCAAGTAGCAGGAGTCGCTATTGCCACTGGAGTGCTGCTACTTCATCCACTACTACTATTATTGTGATACTGTAGCCGTTGCCACTGTTGTGGTACTGCTACAGTGCTCCTACTTCTGTTGGTGCTCCTATCGCTATCACAGCTACAACAATGTTGTTGCACTGATGCCGCCTTTGCTGTTGCTTCTCGCGGCTGTTGCTACAGTGTGGTCCCACTGCCACTACGCATTTCCCGTTCCACCAGCACGAGCTTCTCCGCGAGTTTCTTATCATTTTTTTGTTATAGTGGTAGCCAAGCAAGTTGCTACTGCTACTCGGTGCTACAGCTGCCGCTCTGTGTAGCTATGGCTGCTAGGAAGGTGGTCGTAATTCACGCCGCCACTACTCTTTCCACCCGCTCTAGTGGTCGCATGGTGACATCACTGCTTCTGCCATCAGGATGATGCCTCTATTGTCGACGTTTGCTGCGGGTCCTAGGATATGAAACTATGATGAATCTCACTCTTGCTGCCTGTGCTGCGTCTGTGTGGCATAACTTAGCGAGAAAGGTGCCGTTACTCTGATACCATAAGGTACTACTAGGAACCTTTCCACCCTTGTGGCTGCTGACATGGCGACACTTTCCAGCCAACTGATGTGCTAACAAGCAAGGAAGTGCAAGAATCAGCAACAGTTAGGCTAGGAAGTCGCATAAGGTCTCATGAGCTCACACTAGTGCATCAGAGAAATCATAACCAGCAATCACAGAGCATAAATATGTGATGATGTGGTGCACATCAGATGATGCATGCCACAGTGGTCGTTTGTCCTAAACCTGGCCCAGAAGCAATGTTTTTGCCATATTTTTGCACACTTACATCCAAACGCAGCACCGTCTGAAAATAGAGATGCTGCTTCTCAAGCCGAACGCTACGACTGGTCACATGCACAGGCCCAATACTGATCAGTGGACACAAAATGCAAAACATGCAAATAGGGTTTAAGAGCCAATCCACCGCAAAAACTTCAACAATTACAGGAAAAAACCTACAGAGAAACATAGAAAACACTCAGGACATTGTGGCGGCTGCGTGGCAGCTGCTAGTGCGTGGAATCACCCACCCTTACTTCTCCGATGCCAGCTAGGTCCGATGAGGGATGTAAACGAGCATGGACATGGTCAAGTGGTCACAGTATGTTGTACGAACAGAAGGGACGGATCACATAACATGTGAGAGCTTCTGGTGGTGCCATCTCATGTAGCAGGTAAGCCAATCTATTTGCCACATCACCATGCGCTATGAAAATGAAATAATGCACTTCATAGTAGAACATGATGGCATGTTTCACACGCGCACAAAGAACATCAACATTGAGCATCATTTTGTACGCAAGCACATTTCACATGGGGATGTCTGTGCCGTGGCTGTTGACACGCGGCAACAACATGCAGACTTCCTCACAAAAGCACTATGCAGCAACAAGTTTAATTCTACAGTATGCAATATTGGGCTTCTTGTGTATGCTTCTGCTCTTGTGTGATTCATGCACCGCTCTTGCTACTCCCACTCTCCGTCCAATATTGTTACGCTGCTCTGCCTGTTGTTATGTTGTTCTTGGTGACCTCTGGTCTTCAGGCCATTCACATACACGCAGGCTACAGTGATCGGCAACTACTTTGGCGGTCTCTCTCTCTCATCTTGCACATCCCTATGTGTACACAAGAATTTTCTCGGTGGCCAGTTCACTCAGGCCAATTTCTTGGCACCATCACTTTTGTTCTTTATCAGCTTGGTTTTGTAGAACTTGTTTTTCTGCTTCCATTGCTTCTTTTGGTTTGTCATTCAACCACCCGAGTGACCCGTACTGTTGCCAGGATCTGTCCAGTTCCTGTTTGGTAGCTCAAAGCTATTTCCTTGGACTTTTCCACAGGTCTGCTGTTGTGCAGTTTGCACAAATTCTGGCTTGACCGAGGGAGGAGATATCCCTCACTCTCACTTATTTTTCAACTAAATCTCATGTTTCTAAGCGTTTCTTTGCTGTCTCTCCACCTGTCCAAGAACCATCCATCAAGGTGTGTTCCGTACGACGTACCCTCTCTCACATAATGTTACTTAGGGGGTGTTTCCATTCCCTCATGGTATCAGAGCAGTAGGGAGACTACACTACTGCACCCCACTATACAGCACTCAGCAGCAGCAACAGCAAGGACTTCTTCGCCGGGCTAGGCTGGACAAGGCTGGGCTGGTTGGGGTGTACAGTTCCTGGCAACGTAGAGGTCCTGAGCTTAGGGCGCACATCATGTAGTTCTCCAGCAGAGCCAGAGCTGGAACGCTGCCAAAGATTCTTGGCAGCTTCTCCCATCGCGGCTGCCATCTTGGCGGCGACGTTTCTTAATTTTGACCCACCATAGCGGCTGCAGCAGCAGCGGCTGCAGCCACAGCAGCAACAGCCGCAGATCTGACTCTGCCACTGCGGAGAATGCTACCATAGTAGCATCAGTCATAGCGGCCTTTGCAGCATCTCCATTCATCAGCAGCTACGGTGGCCACGTCTGCAACTGAAGCAGGAGCAGCAGGAGCAGTGGCAAGGGCAGCGGCAGCAGCAACAGCTAAGCCTCAACAACAGCGGTTGCATACTCACCAAAGAACAAGAAGCAATGGCTGCAGCAGCAATAGCAGTCGAGGCGGCCCTCGCTTTAGGAGCAGCTGCAGCAGCAGCACCTGCCTGGTCCCCGTGTCATCACGTCAACTTGCAGCAACACAGTGGTAGTAGCAACATGCACAGCAAAATTCACGGCTTACAACATTAGCATTTGCAGCTTGCAATATGCAGCAGCAGCAATTGCAGCTACGAGCAGCAGCTGCCGCCGCCCTCACCCCCTGCACACACGTAGCAGCAGAATTCACAGCTAGCAGCAGCAGCATTCTTAATTTGCAGCAACATCCGTAGCTTGCAGCAGTAGCAACCACAACAACGCGCGTGCCATTCGCGGTAGCAAGCAGCAGGCAGTAGCAGCAGCATTCACACCTGCTACGCGCAATGCATCAGCAGTAGTAGTCATGAGAAAGCTTCATCGTAGCTTCCTGCTGCCTCTCGTCACATCATAACCGACAGAATCGTGGTCGGCGGGCTCATCAAACGATGAGCTCGTTGACCAAGAGGCATGCAGTGACAAAGTTGATGCTGACCAACACTAGCAAAACCAAAAACAAGAAACAAGTGGGGTGTACCCGAGGCCATCCACTTGGCGGCCAACTCCCAACGACCACTGACACCCCTGGCAGCTGCAGTCTTCCCTTTTCATTTTTAGTTCTATTTTTCTTTCTTCTCTCTCTCTTCCTCTTCCTCCTAGTCGAGACCCGGACACCTGGAAAATTGGCCTAATGTCTCGGGAGACCACCATTTGTGAGCTCAGAACCCAAACACATGGGACTTTTTTCCACTTTGGTCAGAACCCAGGTACTCATAATTCTTTCCGAGCACCTCGGGAGACCCTATGCTCTCTCAATTGTCATCCTTGCACGTTCACACCCTTTCGTGAAATCAAAGGATACTTGAGGAGAGGCCCCTTGCTGTCGTCTCTTTGGCAGCATGGCGTCTTTTGTAATGCCACCACCTGGCACCTCTTGGGTGTCCCCCTACTCGGCCCTGTTGTGTTACGGACCGCCTTCGGCGGCGTATACTCCTCCTTCATGGCTTAACCCATTAGCCATGTGCAGACCGCCTTCCGCCAGCTACACGCTGTCACAGTGGCTGCCCGCGCCAGCTTCACCCATCATTCTGACTCCTCCTCCGCATGCCATCTAAGGCTCCATCCAACTGGCCATCCATTCTTCCTCAGCCTCTTACTCAGTACCCTCTCAGCCATGACCACTCGACGTCTCCTATAGTGTTAGTTTGGCAGTGGGCTCTTGTGGTCACCATTATCAGTTGGATGGATTCCTTCGGGGAGTGTCGTTGGGCAGTATGAGCATAGAGGAAGCATGGATTGAGGAGTGGCAGCATGCTACATTTCCCCGTCTTTTGGCCCATTGTCCAGGTCATGCTCCGTCGTCTGCTTCCACTTCAGGTCATGTCGCTACATGACATGTTTCTTCCCCTGTTCGTGTTTCTCATGGTTTCTCTTTTCTCAATTTTTGAGCCACTCACCACATGGCATTGTCGCATGTCGTGTTTGTATGGTTGGGGCCTGACGGGGATGTCCACTTTGTCCATACTGGTTCAGGATAAATGCTACCTGTCCAGGGTGTTGATGTCGTATGGTTTTTTGGTCCCTTTGGTGATGTCTTCCTGCCCGATGTGTTGTATGTTCCTGCGCTTGAGGTGAGCCTACTGTCATTCACTACCCTCGACGATCAGGGTAGGGACTTTGTTGCATCTCGTGGTGATGGACCTGTTTTGTTGCAATCGTTTGGGCATATTGTACTCTGTGGCCTTCGTTGTGAAAAACTGTATCGTGTGCCTCTATTTCCACC
Source organism: Penium margaritaceum (assembly GCA_023375785.1). Classification (NCBI taxonomy): domain Eukaryota; kingdom Viridiplantae; phylum Streptophyta; class Zygnematophyceae; order Desmidiales; family Peniaceae; genus Penium; species Penium margaritaceum. The sequence continues at coordinate 57,061 of SZWC01005617.1, read as the reverse complement.
TAGCGTGTCCGCCACTCCCGTTGCTCATGCGCATGTTGCTCCTACGCTTTCTGCTGAGCATACACACTTGCTTCATCGTCACCTCTGCCATGTGAGCACCGCTACAATTCACAGCCTGCTGAGCCACCAACCTTTCACTGGTCTAGATGTAGTCACCTTCTCCACTCCGTGCACCACTGACTCCATGGACTGTGTGCAAGGCAAAATGCATCGCTCGCCTTTCCATGTTTCCACGTCTTCCACCCATGAGCCTCTCGCTCTTGTCCATACTGATTTCATGATACCGTTCCCAGTTGAGTTCCTTGGTGGATGTCGTTATGCCCTCTGTCTGACTGTCGACCATTCCCGCTTCCATTGGATCTTTTCCCTCCATCTTAAGATTGATGTCGGTTCTACGATGGAGTCTTGGCTTGTCCAGGAAGAGTGTGCCTGCCAGCGCAAGCTGCAAGTGTTTCATTCCGATTGTGGTGGTGAGTTCATAGGATCCAACCCGAATTTTCTCACGTCGGTTAGTGTCCGGTTGCAGTCATTTGCAACCTATACCCCTCAGAAAAAAATCATTTATGAGCTCTGGAACCGCACTCTTACGGATGGGGTTCACACCATGCTGGTTGAGTCTGGCCTTTCTGAAGCCTTTGCTTATGAAACCATGAAGTACATGACTTGGGTGTTGAACCGGGTTCCTCATGGGCCTTCCACACCACGGCACTCCGTACTAAAGGTGGTACCAACGTCACACTGGCTTGCGCCTTGCGTGGGTTTGGAGGTGTGTTGCCGGTGTCTAGCTCCCTCAGGACCAACGCAATGAGAAGCTCTCCCCGTACAGACTTCTGTGCTTGTTCATCGGTGTCTTGCCACAGTCTAAGGCATGGTATTTCTGGGATCCTGATATCCATTGTGTCATTGAGTCGCGTGAGACTCTCTTCTTTGAGAGCAAGTTCAGTCATGACATTGTACATCACGTCCCCTCTCTTGGCCCAGTGTCGCGTGTTGCCAGTAGCTCTTGGCCTTGCTAGCCCTCGAGCGGCTCTCCGTACTCCCATGTGCCTCTTATCTTACCTGTCCTCCTGCAGGCATTCTTCCCGGCACCCACATCTTTGTCGCTCCCTATGTCGCTACCTACATCATCGGCACCTGCATTGTCACTTTCCTCCTTGCCTATGTCTGCATCCACCTCTTCCTCCTCATCCGCTCCTGCGTCACTTCCCGTGACATCACATGGTACTATCTCTTCCTCATCGCCAGCATCATCTCCTACATCCTCACCTACCTCGTTGCCTGCATCATCTGGTGCCTCTCCACTTCACTCTAATCCCTTGTTAGTTCCTTCCACAGCGGATCCCGTCGCTCCTCCACTATCGTCCATCCCTTCCCTGTAAATTCGGGCTCCACGTGCTCCAGGTGCGTCCCTTGCAATCCTTGTCTCACTCTTTCCCCTCTACCAGTCAGTCCATGTCCACTCATCTGTCTGGCCCAGCCTTGGTCCCTTCCACTGGCCCGCCTGCTCCTGCCACTGGCCTGGATGCGTTTGGTATGGCAGCAGCTCTAGTCCAGCCCAACTCAGCTGTTCTCTATTCCATGATCGTGGACGAGTTCTCCCGTGCTGTCGCCGTTGCTGGGTCCAGTCTTGCTGTGCTTCAGACCTCTATCGCCACTGCACTCACTTCTCATGGCAATGCGAGTCTCCCGCCTGATCCAAAAAACCATCCATCAGGCCCGCTCCGTCCCATATGCGTCACTCTAGGAGCAGGCTATGTGTGAGGAGCTCAATGCAGTCACAGAGCATGTCATTTACGTCTTGGCAGACCTCCTGCCTGGTCAAAAAGCCATTGCCACATGTTGGGTGTTCAAGCGCAAGCGTAAACCCAATGGCACGGTTGAGCGCTACAAGGCTCACCTCACTGACAAAGGCTTTTCTCAAGTGCCTGACATCGACTACGATGCCACGTCTCATCCTGTGGGGAAGTAAACCACCGCCAAGGCACTTGTGAGTCAGGTAGCCCAGCATGACTGGGAACTATACCAAATGGACATCAACAACACATTCTTGCATGGACGCCTCGGTGAGGAGATCCACCTCGCTCAACCGCTTGGCTTTGATGATGGTACTGGCCGTGTCTGGCGCCTGTACAAGGTATTTTATGGGTTAAAGCAGTCTCGGTGCTATTGGAACCTCAAGATTTTTGCCACCCTTGAGCACGGTGGCTACCGTCATAGTCCAATTGACCCTGCTCTTTTTTTCAATGACCCTATGGTACCAGTTGTTGCCATCCTGGTCTATGTGGAAAATCTCCTCATCGCCTCGCCGGATCCAAAGGCTTTCCAGGCTATGAAGGACCTCCTCCAGTCTGCGTACAAGATGAAGGATCTCGATCCTGCCCGCATCTTCTTGGAAATGGAGTTTGAGCGCGATCATCAGCGTCATAAGAGCTAGAAACTGTCCTGGAGCGGCTTGTTGCGGCTGCAGCATAGTTGGAGTAGGTCTGGCCCCATGCTCGTTTCTTTGCACTATTGCCCCCACTAGCCGTTCTGTGACTTGTGAGAGGAAAACTGAGCGCTGCGGAGTGAGCGCCAGAATTGCAGACAGAATTGAGAATGACTGGATTTGCAACTGAGAATGAGAACAATTGAGAGACCCCTCACAGACCTAAGCCTAGCTCAGCTCTATGCAGCTTGTTACTCAGGTTACCAACAAATCAGGAAATTATTCTACATTCCTGGCAAGTTGAGCTTTTTTCGGTGAGCCCTGCCAGACAGCCGACAGCCCCAAACCCGGGCGTCGTCCGTTATTCCTGAAAACTGGACCATACCTAAATACCCACGTTGGGGACACAGTCGTGAGGTCAGAATCATCCAAAAAATAGTAGCAAGGAGTTATGACTGCCCAAACCCAGGCAGCGTCTAGGCTAGAATGACCCTGGCCACAATCATGTCCAAAAAACCTGAAACTAAAGACCCTAAGCAGAACATGACGCTACGAGTGCAACCGTGCAGTCAGATCTGGCACAAGATGCACACAGGTAGTGTTTGCGAAGGCAGCGACTTCCAGTGGCATGACTGCTGAGGATGCCTGCCGATGGAACTGAGCACGTCACGCACCTGAGGGAAGAGGCCCCAGCAAGATGCGTGCGGACCTTCGCGTGCGTTGGCTCCATTGGATGACGCTCCAATAGCATCCCGTCTTGCCATCAGTCATCTGCACGTCGATGTACACAAGTTGGGAGGACACAATAGAGTACAATGAGAGGTGTGCAAAAACAAACACTCTCTCACGACTCATAGGCATAATGCACATGGACGGACAGCAAGCACATCCACCAGATAGGCAAGATTCTCCCACAATAAACAGATACACAGGCAGGGATAGAGAGGGAAACTCATAGATGCACACCAATTGCACTCACAGCCTTCTTGAACAAGTCGTGCTTCAGTGCCTTGGTCAAGAGGTCAGCCAACTGCCGTACTATCTCAACTCACATGATGCTGTTGCTGCAGTCGTACAACAACAAACGCACACAGTGATACTCAATATTGATGTGCTTTGTGTGTGTGTGATGCACGTTGTCATTGTCAACGATGGTCATGGCACTCTCATTGTCACAGTGCAACATGATGGATGTAACAGACTGACACGAATTGGACAAAAGACGATGTAACCACACACTCTCACACGCGCCAGAGCCAAGGGCCACATACTCAGCCTTAGTAGTACTACATGCAATGCAGTTTTGCTTGCTACTACACCATGACACAGCCATGCCGCCAACAAGAAAGACCCGGCCAGTGCGGCTCTTGCCGTCCGGGCAGCCAGTCCAGTCACTATTGGTGTATTCCACCGCGACAACGAACGGCTATCGACGGTACATGAGGCCTCATCCAGGAGTTGAAACGACGTAGTGCTGTACGTGGATCGCAGCCTCATAATGGAGGCGATGCGGCTCCTGGGAGAACTGGGCTAGGAGGTTGATTGCAAACGTGATGTGTGAGCGTGTCGTCATTGCCAGGAACATTAGTGACCCGATGACTTGCACATATGTGGTCACGTCAACTGGTCCCCCCACAACGGCTGGGTTGGGGCTCTTCAGCTTCACCTGGCCATCGGGCGACATGGGTTAGGATGCACTCGGCACGGGGGGGCAGAACCTCGACGAAGCAAGAGGACATGGTTTGAATGTAGCGGCATGGTGGATGTGCAGGACACCCTGTGAGCGGTCATGCCCCAACCCCATGGAATGCCAATGGAAAAGCACCATCTTTTCTGTACCCAGGTCTGTACAAAAAGGGTCTCTTTTTCCTCTCTCACTGCTTCCTTGCTCGATTGAAAACTCCATCTGTCCACCCATACATGATGGTCATTTTTAAGCAATTTGTTTTCTCGAACCCCTCCATCTCCCCTCCTCGACTCCTATACAAAGAACTGGCTAGCGAACATGAATCGGTTGCTTACAACCAATTCATCAACCGATTCATCAACAAACTGGATTTATCTCTTTATGGCGTCCTCTCAGCAGAACGCTGGCTAATCCATGAGGAAGTAACCAACGGGACCTCCTCTCCATTGGACAGTTTTCTCTTTTCTCTGTCTCGTCAATGCATTATCACTGATGTCATTGATCCCCTCTCCCTTTCCTGGCTTCACATTCCACACAATGGATCCTCTATCCCATGCTCGCCTGGACACACAGAGCAATTTACCATTCAATACCTCACGGTTTCCGCATATCTCACTGTCTTCCTCCTACCCGCAGACCCAAAGGGTGAGCCCAAAACATTTCAAATCCTCCCTTCGTCCAATCTCCACCCTCACCCCTGTGCCCGACCATAGATGCTCCAAGGTTAAGTCTTATCTGTTGGCCTGAGGGTGAGTGTACACCCTGGAGGGTCCCTAGCAGTGGCTGGTTCACACCACCAACTCTTTTTGGAGAGACTGAAACTGTGGAGGCAACTAGTTCCAAGGATGGCAGAAAACTAGTCAGAGATTGAGGCAATAGTTTTGGCCTCAATTGGATGGGAATCAACACTTGATCAAGGCTCACAAGCAGTGGCATTTTATAGCCACTGATCTAAGCTTTCCAGAATACCAAAGCATGCCAGATTTGTAGCTTCCTAGCAGATTCTATGGCTTCTAGAGTGCTCCTTGGTAGGCTGTCCTCTTCCCACCTAGGAAGGCATCCCTTCCTTCCTCTAGAAGCTTCTGCCCCTTCCTAGATTCCTCAGCTTGCTTCTAGTAGGAGGGAAGGTGTCCAGAAGACCAAGACACCTCTAGATGCCTTGTAGGACAAGTCACCCCTTCTAGAAGGTGTGCCACCTTCCTGGACCCTCACCTGGCCTTCTAGAAA
>SZWC01005617.1:10041-46534 GCA_023375785.1 Penium margaritaceum | reverse complement strand
TTGCTGCAGTAGCCCCCCCCCCCCCCCCCCCCCGCCCCCCCCCCCACCTCATTCAGAAATGACCAGAGGTAAAAAAACATCTACATCATAGTGTCAGTTCAGGGCCTAATACCGTGAGCAAAAATTCATCATTAAAATCTGGATTGGATCCATCATGCAGTACTGATATTAGTGTCGGTGTCATGAGAGGTGTCGGGCCTTTGCAGTCTTCGAACACTTTAACCTATCTGATTGTTGTTTCCAATGAGCCTTAAACCTGGTTGCAGTGGTCAAGATTTTCAGTGGACCTGAATGGTTATATGGTTTTTTTTTACGCCCGGCAGATTCTGGCCCACAACTCTTCAGAACTAGCTAAGTTTTGAAAAACGCCAAAATGGATTTCCGGCAGTTTCACTGAGTTCGTGATGGTTTCTTGAGACCTTCAGGAGGGCCTTCCAACAGGCCTGCCAGAAACAAGAAAGACGTTCCTCTGGCTCCAGTAGGGTTCAAATTATATGCCATAGCGCGCCAAACCTGCCAAAAGTTTATCTGCAGCAGGTTGTAAATGGGTAACTTTATCGTCAGCATCTATGCATGGGATATGTTGAAATGCACGTAAGTCTTACTTCTATTGTAAATAGAAGAAACTTTTCAGCCCGCTGTATTGTTAGCCGGAATATTCTTCCACACCAGAGTTTGGGAAATACGCACCCGTGAAGAGGCGGCACAACCTACCGGAGACCTGATGGACCCCGGCAGGTTGCCTGCCTTTACCTGATTCTATGCAGTATTGTTTTAGTCTCATAATCCTCACAAGAGGATCTTACTTCACAACTGGGCTGCTTGCCGCCGTAGCTGGCGGAGAAGTCTTCCGCAGATTCGGATGGAAGCGAAGACGAATGACAAAAGCATTGGCATTGGTCACATTGTAGCAAGTTGAACTCCATGCCACATTGGAGGCCAACACAAGTTGAACTCAATTAAAAGTCGATGCTGCTGATGTCAGAGATCATGATGTTCTTGCAAAGCAATTCGGAGTTGCTACAATGTGCTACAGCCTTGGAGCTATACAAAGTCCTTGCAAATCTTGAGGCCCTCATTGGCAGTCCTGCCGTTGCTCATGATGCGAACCCGGCGAACCAGACTTTTGAGAATACCGGACTCGCAAAAAATAATAAAATTTCATTTGCTCACCAAGACACCGATACTTACCAGCTCCCACAGAATTTAGTTGCTATGCCTTCCTTGTGGTCACACTTCTCTGTAGCAATACCTTCAAAAGCCTTCATGTGGATATTTTGCACATGTGTCCACTCACTACAGCAATGTGACCAAGGTCATTGGGGCATTCACCATGGTTTTATGGTAGGTTCTGTTTTTTTATGCAAAACTGTTAATGAAAAGGGGTGCACTCAATACGGAGATTGATTATGAGATAAAAATAGCAGAATCACTAAGCTCTCCCCAAAGTCCATTGTCATGAGGGAAATTTGCATAACAGCCAAGTTCTTAGAATCCCTTATGTTCACGGCCATGTTTTATATTGTCATACATCTATAGCCCACTTCCTTCCACCTTTACATTTCTAGCCTACTTCCATGCATGGATAAGAAATGTTCTTACTCATTGTTGTTCCATGTTTCTCATATGGCCAAACAAAACATGTATTATTACTATTATAGACATATTAAAAATCGACTTGAGATTTTATTACATTTGTGTATTGATAACTTTAGCATAAATTTTTCTTAATTTATATTCACGTTTGCAGAGTGATGGGTTTCCTACTCCTTCCATGAATTTTCTAACTTGGCTACGATCGTAAGAAACTACTGGAAATATTTGTAATTTCACAAAGTTGATTGAACCACACGGTAGATTCTCAAAATGGCTATGATTGAAACAATACTGATTCTACTTGGTCATATGAGAAAAGTGGAACGACAAATAATAGGATAAAATTTTGTGAGGAGCCGGGTTCGTGCGCCTCCATGACGGGGTATGATGTGTCTGTGGAACTTATTTTCTGGGAGAAAAAGGTCAATGGAACTCAATTTTTATGTCCAAGACGTACACAAGTCCTTAAATCCCCTGAGTTCCTATTTTTGTCGTGATAGTAATGGCCCACTGTGCTTCGACCTCGGAATTTATACACTGATTGGCCACGGGAATTTCGGCCACTTATCCCAGCCTCCAATGTTCTGATCCTAAAGGTTCTCATAGCGTTGATCACTTTCTAGAACGGTCAACAGAAGTATCGCAAACTGTATCAACATGTCTAAACTTTTTCGTCAACTTCTTGATGGCGCTAGACTTTTCTAAAACCGCACATCAATGTTCTCAAACCACCCCGACTTCTTGGCGGAGTTTCTTGAAGCGATCACTCAAGGTACGACATCGCACGCACCGCTTGGCTCCAGCGCAAAGACCCAACACATCCCTTGTTGTGATTCTCATCATCACATATGCGGTTGAATTGTTCGACACTTGTCATTGAAGTACACTTACTATTCAATATAAAATATTCATTTGATTAATTTCCTTTCATCATCTTCTTTTCTGTACCTCATCCCTGTGAATCACTGACATTTCGCTTGGTGTAACACTTGGTATAAGAGCACAACAGCATTGGAAGGGCAGTTGAGACATCAACTACTAGGCGGCAAACTTTTACGAGTCTTAAGCGTATCTCCACCATTCAGAATTTCAGAGACCTCACGACAATAATGGTGAATAGAGGGAGCGCATCCAACGACGAGCAGTAGTAACCTGCAAAGAATCCAGCATTGGAAGATCAGCAGCACATCAACAATGACACTCTTCAGGTGAACTAGACAACAGTGACGACTTTCACGGTGAAGGACACAGAAACGTCGACACCAACGACCAACCCAATGACGGACCTCTCGGGCTCGGCAAACCATCCGCCCTCACCATTATCCGCCATGTCCACACCTGGCACAATGGAAGGCAACGACAGACAGGCTCGCATCGACAAAGACAGACCAGAAGCTGTTGGGAATCGAGATCCTCAACATCCATATTCTCTAGCAGCTCAACAGGGCGATGTATGAGCTACATATTTTTCACTTGCAGGAAATATTTCTCACTGAGAGACATCTTCATCTCTGAAGTGAACCTCATATTTGACCTGTGCTCCATCAATGTTTGATCCGGAGAACTCAAAAAGACCAACAATGAGGATGTGCGTGATGAGTTTGGAGGTGGTAGGCTCGACAACAATGAAAAGAAAATGACCTCGTGGCCTCTCTTTTGCGTGACATGGATTTAAGTTGGTGGTTGGATCAAAAGACCATCAGATGGCAGCAAGGACCGGCAGAGCTCAATCAACAGCTCACATGATTGCTCCTGTATCATCAGCCAGAGGCATTCTACCTCTCAATTAGATGAATCCAACGTGGCACAACTCTTATACTCAACCGGAGAATAGGAATGATGACACGTGTACCATACTCGCCCAATGGAAAGATGAACGAGAGTTCTGACGCATGGTACAGAATTCAACGCCTTTATCAGCAGTCCAGCGTGCCAGAGTACACGTGGTGTTTTTGCAAAATCAACATCGGCAGCAATCTTGCCCTCAATGAATACTGTTTCTAATACAACGGCCTCAAGAGAGACGTTAGGGGAGCAATCGCCTAATTTGGAATCCAAGACGACCTTCCGGGAATGATCGCAACAGCTGATCGCATCGACGGATTCCCCTACAATGCTCGGATACAGGAATCCAATGGCCGGTGATCTCAAAGCTACAACCCATATCCTGGAGAAAGGAAGTCACAGTCGGCAAAAACCCCCTCTATGATGGAGATCAATACCATCAATCAACACGAAAAACGGCTCTGCTGGACTTGCGGGGAGATAGGGCACATCTTGCGCAATTGTCAAGAAATGGCAAAAGCAGGCCAAAAAGGGGGAGAAGTGGTCACCCATGGCCCCCGGGCCAGGCAGATCCTGGCAAGGCGGGCCAGGAAGGACCAGAAGTGGTCACCCATGCCGCCCAGGGTCTCCCATGCAAGAGGGCGCATGTGGCACCCCAGCCGAGCCGCCGGGCGATACCGCTCCATCTTGGCTCTCTCTGCTGCCTCGACCGCCACGCCTGGCCCAGAGGCCCTGTCCCCCTGGGGATCTACCGTAGTCACGTCGAGAACCCAAGTCAGGCCCGACTCAGGGTCAGCCAACGTCAGATCCGGTCGTGGCTCGTCCCGCACACCCTTTGCCTGGTGGGGCACGCCACCACTCTCCACTGTGAAAGACAGCCCGTGCTCACGGAAGATGTCGGCGAGCTCGTCCCTGATGGTGTTATGGACATGCTGGATGGCTCCGTCAATCCGCCGTCTCCTGGTCACTGCGCCCGGGTCTAGACCATCAAGGCCCACCTGCTCCAGATGGGGAAGGGGAAGGCCCAACCACAGCTAGGCATGAAGGCGAAAGACGTTTTGAAAAACGTCCCGAGCTGACCGCTCCGCTCAGCCCGTGCTGACCGCTCCGCTCGGCCCGCTCGACCCGCGCAGCTCGCTCCGCTCTCTACGTGCGACTCGCGCGCGACGCTCGGCCGTTCTGGCCACGTCAGGCGTGCGAGCCATCCAAGCAGGGGGGGACCTGGCCAGCCGCATTGGACGGCCAGCCAGTCGCGGCTGACGCCAGACGCGCCAGGCACGCCAGACGCGCCTGACGCGTCAAACGCGCCAGACGGGCCGAAAGCGTCTAGCGCGCCAACCGCTGGCCGGCAGACCAGCAGGGCCGGACGAGCTGACAGCGCCAGACGCGCTGGACGTGCCTGATGCGCCGTCCCCTTTGCCATACGACCCAGCCCACCACCTCCCCCTTCCCTTCCTCCCCGCTGCTACCCCCACACTCCCTCTCCACCACCCCCCCCCTCCTCCACAACCACTTCCTCCTCTTCCCCCTCCCCCCCCTCTCCCCCCTCCCCCATCCACAGAGCCCCTTCTCCTCCACACCGCAACCTCCCCTTCCACCTCCTCCACCCCCGCAGCCTCCTCCCCCTCCCTCTCCGCATCCACCTCCCCCTCCCCCACCCCTCCTCCTCCTCCCGCCTCCTCCACCCGTCCTCCTCCCGCCTCCTCCACCCGTCCTCCTCCCGCCTCCTCCCCCTCCTCCACCCCTCCTCCTCCTCCACCCTCCTCCACCCTCCTCCATCCCGCGGCCTCCCTCTTCCCCCATTCCCCCTCAACCTCACCCACCTCGGCGGCCTCCTCCCCCTCCCCTCCCCCCCCCCCCCCCCCCCGCCCCCCCCCCCCCCCCCCCTCCTCCCCCCCTCCTCCTCCTCCACCCTCCTCCATCCCGCGGCCTCCCTCTTCCCCCATTCCCCCTCAACCTCACCCACCTCGGCGGCCTCCTCCCCCTCCCCTCCACCTCCTCCACCCCGGCGGCCTCCTTCCCCTCCCCTCCACCTCCTCCACCCCGGCGGCCTCCTCCCCCTCCCCTCCACCTCCTCCACCTCTGTGCGAGCCGCTCCTGGCCAGTGCAAACAGCGCGCTTCTCCATGCTATGGCTTCCACGCCGGCTGACCCCCCGGGACGTCCACATGCAGCCCATGCTATTGGTGGTAAAGGTGTGCATACCCAGTGGTATGCACACCTTTTGCGCGTCCAGGGTGCATTGCTGGCCCCTGCAGCTGTGGCAGGGCAGGAACCGTCAGCCATCATACGGCTGAGCGCCGGTGCAGCCGTTCCTGTACAGCTTGTCCCCCCTACGGTCAAGCTGTCCACGGCCTTAGAATAGGCTCATGTCCAGTTGATGGCGGTGGTCTTCAGCGTGGGCGTCGAGCAGAGTCTACAAGGCCAGACGGCGTCTTTTCTGTCAACCGGCCTGAGGCAAACAGACTAGAAAACAGGGCCGACACAATAGCACCTGCCGTCCGCTCCTAGCATTTCAGCTAGGAGAAGATATCACCCTCAGGATCACAGTTCCACACTGAGCAGCTCCGAGGCAATCACTTGCTAGCAACTGTGTCCACTTAACACTTGGTCACTTTTGCGCGAGGTGCTAGTCAGAGACTAACTCCTGGGGCTTAGACCAACCAGTGTCTTCTTTACACTGTTCCTTAGTTGGACGGCTCTGTGAGGAGCATCTAAGGCCAAATTGCACACTTAGAATGAGGAATGAGCCTGGTACATACAGTCCTAGGCCTGGCATCTAAGGTGTGTGGACAGTGGCACTTTTGGAGATGGCCACTCCACACCACCTCACCAACTTGGCAATTGGCGCATCCACTGGCCGCCAAAGTGGCACATCGTCCTCATGCATGAAGAAATGTGTAGGAAACTTCCTCTGTGCAGGAAGGTAAAAAAAACCATCCTACTCTCATCAAGTCGATCGCATGACCTATTGTTCCTAAGTCCCCCTGCTATCCACTGCGCCACACTGCTGGTGTCTTCCTTGGACTTGCACCAGTAACAAGATATAAGGGACTTACTCCAAGGGAGCAGTGCATGTCCAACCTTTCAGCTAAGCTATGGCAGTGGCCAAAGAGGCATAAAAGAACAAAAATCTCTCCCTTGCACCTTTGGCCACCTGCCATGGTAATCTTCTTCCGCATGAGCCCGTAGCTCTGCACTTTGTTTGTGCACCTCAGTTGCATGGGGCTTGTAGTCTTCATCTCTTGCATCCACCATGCCAATTCCTCGAGTGCCTGCAGCATGCAAGTCGCAATCAAGCGGCTTCATTAAGAAGTCCGCAAGCATCCTCTTGGTTTCGACATGTTCTAGTTCCACGGCACCCTTGGCGACGAGGTCGCGTGAGTAGTGGTACCAAATGTCGATGTGCTTTGTCCGCCGGGAGATCATGTCGTCCTCTGCCATAGCGATGGCGCTCTGGTTGTCGACGCAGATGACAGTTGCTTCCTCTTGTGGTGCCTTGATCTCGTTGAGCAGACTCTGAAGCCATTGTGTTTCCTTGCACACATCCGAGAGTGCGATGTACTCCGCCTCAGCAGTGGAAAGTGAGACGCCGTCCTGCTTCCTGCTCGCCCATGAGTCCACACCACCGTTTAGAAGGCAAAAAAAGCCGGAGGTGGACTTCCTGTCGTCAATCTGCCCTCCCCAGTCAGCATCGGTTTAGCACGTGAGTCGCAGCGAGTCTGATCCTTCAAGACCTCCAAACTGAAGTCCCACGTGCCATGTCTTTTTGAGGTAGCGGAAGATCCGCTTCACGGCTTGCCAATGTTGTGGCCCAGGACTAGCCACGAACCTGCTGACCTGACCTACCGCATAAGCAATGTCAGGTCGTGTTCCCACCATCGCGTACATGAGGCTCCCGACGGCGGACTGGTATGGAATGTTTTGCATTTCCCGTCGCTCCGCCTCATTGCTTGGCGTCATGGAGGAGGAGAGCTTGCACTCGGAGGGTTATGGGTCCACACTTACCAGTTGTAAGGCACGCTTCGCTCAACTCTGGTACGCTGTCTCCAGGTGCGCACGCCGACTCCATCAGCTCCATCAGCTGCATCAGCTTCATCAGCTCCAACGACTGGGTCTGCACTCAGCACACAGGGACCAAGGACAAGTTCTTCCCTTGGAGGCACGAACCTTGTGTCCCAACCAGAACAAGCTCTGCCCTTGGAGGCAAGATCCTGGACGTGTTGGTTCAGATATCTCCTCTGTCTGCAGGTGAACATCGGCTGGAGGGGTAAGCGACGGAAGAACTTGCTGCCACCATTCGATGCCGTGTGGAAGGGTCCACACACGTCAGTGTGAATGAGGTCCAGGGTGGCTTCCGTACGACGGCCGATGCGCTCAAAGCGCTTTCTCTTTGTCTTGCCTTGGAGGTAAGGTTCACACAAGCTGCCACACCCAGCCGCATCCTTTGTGCACCCCTCTATACCGCGGACAAGCTGTTGTTGCTGCTTGACGTGGAGCATGCTCTTTGCAACGTGCCCAAATCGTCTATGCCACAACTCAGCGTCTCCGTCCTTGGTGACAGAGGACACCTTCTGAGTTGCCATTGGTGTGTTCTCGTGCATTGGTGCCACGACCACTGCCTCCGTCGCACCTGCATGACCCTCGTCTTTTGATTTCTCTACCGCGGTTATCTGCAGCACGTAAAGCCCGTCGACTTGTGGAACCTGAGCTATGAGGTCTTTGTTGGTGTAGAGGACCTTGATGTCCTCGTTCTTTATGATGACCGCCTTCTTCTGTGTAAACACCACCGTCATGTTGTTGTCTGTGATTTTTGACACGGACAGAAGGTTTGCCGCAAACGAGGGCATGTAGACCACGTCACGCAGATCCTTCTCCGCACCGTTGAGGCTGATGCTCACCACCTTGGTTCCCACACCCTCTGCATTCAAAATGCTGTCGTTTGCGCATCTGAACCGCCGTTCAGTGGGACCGAAGGAGACAAATCCAGCCTGGTCATTGTTGGAGTGATGGTCGGTGCCGGAGTCGAGCCCGAAGGCTCCTGGCCTGAGCAGAGCCGCTCCCTTTTCTGGAGGTGTGCTCTGAGCCATCATGTTGGTGGCCTCTTTGCGACCCTTTTTGCTGCCTTTGTTCCCACTGCTCCCGCCGTCTTCCTTCTTTGGCAATCTGCACTCTCTTGCCCAGTGTCCAGGTTTGCCACAATTGCGGCAGTTGCCCTGTCGCTTGGGAGCCTTGCTTTCATTGTTGCCTCCACCGCCACCGCTTCCGCTGCCGCCGTTCTGACCAGAGGCCGACCCTTCGCTCCCGCGGCCGTTGTAGCGTGCGGCATAGGCTGAGAAGTTAGCCTCACTGCCGTTGCGACGCGTGGCCTCATTTCGCACGTACTCAGACAATGTCATGTACGTCAGGTATTTCTCCTTCCAACCACCCATGACGGTGATCAAGGGGCTCCAGTTCTCCGGTAGCGCCATGAGAGGATCATGGCCTGCATCTTTTCATCAAGGTCCCAGTTCATTTGGGGAGCCTCACCAAGGATTCCTTCAAACTTCTGTAAGAAATCAGGGATAGACTCCCCCTCATTCACCCGCATGCTGATCAGCCATTGTAGGATGAATAATCAGTTCGCGAGGGAGGCGGATTGGTGCACACGCTTGAGCTTGGCGAAATCATCCAAAGCCAGTGTGAACCCGGCAATGATGGGAACATACTTCTTGGCTATCGCGTTGTTGAGAAATGACATGACAATATCATTTTGATCCATCCATGCCACATGCTCGGGTGTGCCCTCTGCGGGAACCTTTCCCTCTCCCTTCAGTAGCTTGATGAAGCCGCGCACTTTCATCGCCAGCTCGAACTGCCATCTCCAAAGGGGGAAGTCAATCCCCTCAAAAATGGGGATTCCTTCCAAGGGTCCAATACCTTGCGGCAGTGATGTAGCACTCACATTTGCTCCAGTGGTCTGCCCTGTGGTAGCCACTGTTTAGTTTGAGGACTGTCCTGCGACGGCCCCCACTCCCCCTGATGGGTCAACCATTTTTGTTGCCCTTATCTGCTTCCTGCGTCTCTGCTGCGTTGAGGCTGATGTAGGCTGATGTTAGCTGATGTCTGCTACCGGTGATGCAGATCCGTCGCTTACCCCTCCAGCTGATGTTCACCTACAGACAGAGAAGATATCTGCACCAACACACCCAGGGTCTTGCCTCTAAGGGCAGAGCTTGTCCTGGTTGGGACACAAGGGTCGTGCCTCCAAGGACAGAGCTTGTCCTTGGTCCCTGTGTGTTGAGTGCAGACCCAGCCATTGGAGCTGATGAAGCTGATTGAGCTGATGGAGCTGATGGAGTCGGCGTGCGCACCTGGAGAGAGCGTACCAGAGTTGAGCGAAGCGTGCCTTACAACTGGTCAGTGTGGATCCATAACCCTTCGAGTACAAGCTCTCCTCCTCCATGACGCCAAGCAATGAGGCAGAGTGGCGGGAAATGTAAAACATTCCGTACCAGTCCGCCGTCGGGAGCCTCATGTACGCGATGGTGGGAACGCGACCTGACATTGCTTATGCGGTAGGTCAGGTCAGCAGGTTCGTGGCTAATCCTGGGCCACAACATTGGCAATCCGTGAAGCGGATCTTTCGCTACCTCAAAAAGAGGTGGCACGTGGGACTTCAGTTTGGAGGTCTTGAAGGATCAGACTCGCTATGACTCACGTGCTACACCGATGATGACTGGGGAGGGCAGATTGACGACAGGAAGTCCACCTCCGGCTTTGTTTGCCTTCTCAACGGTGGTGCGGTCTCATGGGTGAGAAGGAAGCAGGTTTTCGTCTCACTTTCCACTGCTGAGGCGGAGTACATCGCACTCTCGGAATTGTGCAAGGAAACACAATGGCTTTGGAGTCTGCTCAATGAGATCAAGGCACCACAAGAGGAAGCAACTGTCATCTGCGTCGACAACCAGAGCGCCATCGCTATGGCAGAGGACGACATGATCTCCCGGCAGACAAAGCGAGTGCACGGCCAGTATGGTACGCGCTGGGGAATTATCGAGGGCGATCCAGAAGTTTGAGGCTCGTCCACCGGCAGCAGGGATGGCCACCACCTTGGCTGCCCTCCGAGAGCGCCACCCTCCCGCGGCTGTGCCCATCCCAGCATGGGTTCTCTCCTTCCAGGCACCAAGGGGTGGGGCAGCTAGGCTGACAGAGGAGATGATGGAGGAGGCCTTGTGGGACGTGCCCCGCAGTTTCGTGGTGGGTCCCCTTGGCCTTACTATGGACCTGTTTCGTGACCTTGCTTTGGACTCACCAGCGTGCATGGAGGGTGTGGGTGGGATCATACGAGCTATGCTAGATGGCGCCATGCCAGCAGACGCAGCGACGTGCGTGGGTCGGAGCAGACTCATCCCTATCTTAAAGGGAGCTACAGAGGCAGAAGGGGTTCGGCCGCTGGCGGTCGGGGAGGTTTGGGTCCGGCTCGCTGGCCGACTCCTCCTCCTAGGGGATAGGAACTGGCTGCACCGAGCACTTCTGCCTCATCAGTTCGGCGTGGGGGTTTCGGAGGGGGTGGGGGTGCTGGTTCGTGGGGTGCGTGCCATCCTCTTGGCAAACCCTGATTTCTGGCTTCTTCGGCTCGATGTCCGCAACGCCTTTAACGAGATGGAGCGGGCGGCGGTGTTTGAGGTGGTGCAAGATCGGGGTTTAGCCACGTGGATCCCGTTCCTGTCCCAGTTCTCCACCATCCCGACACAGCTTTTCTTCTTTGGTATCAACGCGCCGGCGGTGCTGGAGAATGCTCGGGGTGTACGCAAGGGAGATCCCCTGGGCCCAACGTTGTTTGACCTAGCTCTTGCTCCGGTACTTGAGGCGGGGCCCCAGGTGCTGACTCTTGCTCGGGGGGAGCGTCGAGGCTATGTGGGGGCCTACCAGGACGATGCGACAGTGACCGCCCCACCACAGCCCCTGGCGGTAGCCTTTTCCTCCATGGTTACGGCAGCGGCACTGCGTGGACTACACGTCCAGCCACGGAAGTGCCTCCTACTGCGGCGGTCGGAGGAGGAGGTGCCTCAGGTGCTCTCCGGGCTTCCTTGTCGACAGGTTGGGGTGCTTCTGCTGGGGTGTCCGGTGGGCGATGCAGCTTTTCAGGCAGCGTGGGCGGAGGGATGGCTCCAGGATCAGTTGTGCTAATTGACATGATACTTGGTCACTTTTCCATGGCATCGCTGTCCAAGGATGTCTTTAATCACATACTCCGTATCCCTGTCCACATGAATAGGAGACGGAGGTGTAACGTCTTTGCCGAAGAAGTTCTTGTTGGGGTCCCAGTAGTGCTTGAGCTTGTTGATCTGGAAGATAGGATGGATCGCCATGCTTTCAGGTAGGTGAAGGTGCGCGAAGATGGAGGTTTGTATTTGCTCGATCTCAAATCGTCCTAACTACCAGAGTTTAAGCTTCACAAAGTCCTCTCCTTGGAGTTTGATATTTGCCGAGCTGAGGAGGATGTGATCGCCAGTACTGAACACATCATTGCTGCCATGTTGGTCTGCTATTCACTTCATAACTGCTTTTGTCTTTGTGAGGGTTCTTCTTTTTTCTTCCCAATTATTGCAAAAATTCCTGTTGGTGGATGTCGACCGCAGGAATGTTGCTCTGGCTTAGTAGTCATGTCGGTGTGGCGGGAAGTTTTTTGCAGACCACCTCAAATGGAATTCTACCCGTTGCGGTGGAAGTGACAGAGTTGCATGCAACTTCGGTAGTTGGCCCAATTAGTGTCGTGCTATACCCACACAATGTAGAGAGAATTTGTTTAAGCATCTGATTGGTCCACTTGGTCTGCCCGTCTGCTAGAGGATGGAATGCTGTCAATAGCTGGATCCGACTGCCGTAACGTGTCATGAATGCATGCAAAAAATGACCAGTGAAGCGATCCCTATCACTGATAATGGTACGTGGCACGCCGTGCAGGCGCAGGAACTGGTTTAGAAACATACCTGCCCTTTCCTCCAGGGTGACGATGGTTGTGGTCGGGATAAAGTGTGACATCTTTGAATATCTATCCATCACCACGAGGATGCTGTCATATCTATTGGATTTTGCGGGCAATCCCATCAGAAAGTCGATGGTGATGTCGATCCATGACTCCATCAGAACAGGTAAGGTTGGAGTAGTCCTAGTGGCCTCATGCGACAAGATTTTTGACACTAAGAGGTAATGCATGATTTTCAGAAGGCTGCCATGTGGTCTACAACGTATGCCACCAGTAATACTCTGCCAACTTCTTGAGCATCTTATCATCGCCAAAGTTTCCAGCTGGTGGTATTGTGGCACTCCTTTAATAGCATTCATTGCAACTCCTCGTTTGGTTGTACCACAACCTAGTGAGTGAATCACCGTCACAAGTAGGGATCATCCAACCAAAACTTGGTCTTTCCATATCCGGCAAAATCCTCGCAATCTTTCACGAATAGGTTTGCGAGGTACAGGCCTTGTTTGACAATTAGTATGCAAGTCTCAGCCATCAAGTCAGGTCGCCGACCGAGAGCATCCGCAGAATTTGTTTTTCTAGGCATGTGCTCAATGTTACACTCGAGGTGCACTCAAGGAACTCCATCCATCGAGTTTTTTGTTGGCTCAGATTTGACTGAGTTTTGAGATATTTTTGCGCATGATGGTCGATGTTGACGATGCATTGCCAGCATTCCAAGTAGCACCGCCATGTTTCAAATGTGTGCACGCTTGCAAAGATTTATTTTTTGTGTACCGCATAGCTGAGTTTTGCTCTGGATAGCTTTTGCGACATGTAAGTGACCAGTTGCTCTCCACCACCGTCATCTTGGAGAAGAACGGATCCAATTGCTTGAACGGATGCATCGATGGCCATGATGTTTTGCACCATTGGACCTACCAATCATAGGGATGGTGCCAATATCCAAGCCTTTATCAAAGAGTTGAATGCTTCTTGCTCACTGTCCCTCCAATTCCACTCGGTGGTTTTACGAGTGAGATCAGAGAGAGGCACTGAAAACCAAGCGTAGTCCTGTATGAATTGACGGTCGTGATTTAGAATCCTAAAAAGCACTTGGACGTCTTGAACATTGGTTGACATTTGCCCCTCAGTGACTAACTTCACCCCTTTTTTGGTCCATGGTGATCCATCCGCTGCTGATGATGTAGCCGAAAAACTCGATCGAATGGTAACCAAATTTGTATTTTGTTTTAATTTGTGTACAAAACTTCTCTCTTTGTTAATATACTATAACCTTTTTCAGCTATCAATTGCGTCCCTCTAGTGTGCCGTTGTACACTAGGATGTATTTGAGATACACGATGGCAAAGTCATCGAAATGTATGTGAAAGCTTTCTTCATAGACGTCATGAATGTTGCCGAGCTGGTAATTGTTTTTGTTTTTCATAGCGGTTCTTGATGGTGATGGCGTTCAACTCTCAGAATTCCATGCACAACCACACTTCTCCGGTTTTCTTTTTCACAAAAAGTACGGGTGCCGCGTAGTGTGATATGGAGGGTCTGATGAACCTATGAACGAGCATCTTGTCTAGCTGCTTCTTGATTTTGGTCAACTTGTGGTTGCTTATTCAATAGATCCTCTTCACTGTCAGACTGTTATCTGGCTTCGGGTCTATGTGGTGATCGACATTTCACTATGGAGGTTGCTCTCGAGGTAGTTTTTCGGGGAACACCTCTTCGAACTCCTCGACAAGTGATGTAAACTCCTTCAAAATGGCTGGAAACTTGTCAGGTGGAGAGGCCAATGTGGTCGCCTCATAAGCAGCGATGTTTTTCTGCTTCCCATGTCTCCATGTGGACTAGCCGTGCTTCAGCTCCGTGTCACAGACATCACTTGGCCAAATCCAAAGATATCGGCTGTTTTTTGCAACTAGTGAAGCTTCCTCTGCTGCTTTCACCTGTGATGTTTCTCGTAACTGTTGTTGCATTGTGGGTCGCTCAACTAGAGGTATGTATCGTTTTCTACCGTTCATGTTCATGTAGACAGATCCACTGCTCCAGTCTACCTGGGGATGATGCATATACAAGAAATCTTGCTCAAGGATGATTTTTGGTCACTCATTGGACAAGTTCTATAGACCACTACGTTGTGCATTTCAGTAATTTGTAGTCGTAGTGATTTGCAAAGCCAACGGCTGTGCAGTTCTCCATTGACAGTTTTTCCTTCAAACACCCCTGGTTCATTTTGTTAACCCAGCTTCTAAACGATGCCGTTGCTTATAGAACTATAAGAAGTTCCTCTATCCAAGAATGCCAGTATCGGTTTATGAATTTTAATCCCTTGGGTGCACACATAGCACTATCGCCTATTGGTCGTCCTCTATCCATGCATCAAACTTTACGCTCTTAGGAACCCTCGTCTACAATGTTGTAAGCCGCTCCGATGGGAGCTCAGTCGGTGAAGATTTTTTGACCGGATAGGAATTCCATTTTCTACTCCTGTCCTGTGCAGTTTCCTGAATCTTCATTTTCATTGGATGTAAATTCCTTCTGCCACAATAAGAATTGTAGCTTTGGGGTTTCCAGCAGTTGAATTCCTGCATCGAAGCATTTTAGTTACCGCTTTTGATGAGATCAACCACTGCAACCATTCATGGAAGATCGTCTTGGACGCCAAATATAGCGATTGCTTGTCAAATATCTCTTTTGAGGAAGTTGAAGTAGAAACAGAGTTCGCCAGGGGTGAGGTCACTGCCAGTGATGATCTCATGAGAAAACTGCATGTAATCTGCCACGCTGGACTTCTGAGACATGCGTTGAAGCCTGTACCATGGGTCAGATGTCATTCAATTTTCCAAAGCAGGCTAGAGTGGAGTGTGCAAAGTCATTCCACTTCTCTGGTGGTGTCAGGGTGTTGTGCTAGGTCGGATTGATATGCTCAAGAGGTAGTACGCATACAGTCAGTGATGTGGGAGCAGTCGCTTGAGTCGTTGATCGGGTTCCTCCGGTCGCATAATGCCTTTGGATGGTATTTCCATCAGATTTCCAACTTGATGCCACTCCATGCAAAAGCGAGGCCACGAGGTCAGATTTCTTTTCATTGTTGTTGACCATATCAGCGGAGAAGTACACCTCCTAACTCGTCAGCCACATCCTGACCGTTGGTCCTCTTGAGTTTGTAGGATTGAACAGTACAAGGAGTGCTGGTCCAGTTTGAGGTTTATTTGAGATAACTACGTCATCACCACATTGAGCTACTGGAGCAGATGTGTGTTGAGGCTCTTGAGTCCCAACAGCTTCTGGTACATGTCTTTGTTGATACGAGCTTTTTGACTGGTGCCTACGACCGCACCAGGTGTGGATCTGTCGGGCAACCACGGGGGCTGATGGTTCACCGAGGGGTCCGTCACTGGGTTGGCCATAGGGGCTGTCGGTGTTCCATTCTTTACTGCAAAAGTCAGCACCACTTTCTAGTTCGTCTGAAGAGTGTCAATTGCGTGATGCTGATCCTTGATCAGAGCAGTATTTGTCGGTTCCTACTGCTCGTCTCTCGGTGTGATCGCTCCATTCACCGTTATCATCGTGATGCCTATGAACTTCTCAATGGTGGAGATGCACTGAAGACTCGTGCGAGGTTGTCGCCTGGTAGTTAATGTGTCGCCTAGCATTCAGCATCCCTGCGCTCTAATGCCAAGTATTACACTGATATAAACGTAGGTGGTTCATAGGGATGAGGTGCAGAGCAGTATACGATTCGAGGATTTGGAACACATGGATAATTTGTACTAAGCAGTTTTTTTACTTCAATGACAAGTGTCAAACAAGTCGTTAACTTACCTAGAACGACGAGGATCAAAATGAGGCATACATTGGCTCTTCAACGCTCGAGCTGAGGGACGCGTGCGAGGTTGTGCCATGATTGGTCGCTTTGAGAAGCTCAGTCGAGAAGTCAGGGGGCATCGAGAATATCAAGTTGCAGTTTTATAAAAGTCTAGCATTGTCAAGAAGTCAATCAAACAGAATTGAAACATCAATACTGTTCGCGATACTTTTCCAAATTTTCTAGAAAGTGGTCAAAGTTGTCAGAACTTTGGGAATGGAACACCGAAGGTCGGAGAAAGTGGCCAAAATGCCCTCGGCCGAACGGCGTAAAAATCCTGAGGTCGACCTGCAGTGGGCCACAAATTTAAGGGAAAAAAAAAAAACCTACTCACGGAGTTTAGGGCCTTGTCTACGTGTAGGACATAAAGATTGTACATATGCGCTCGACTTGTTCGATTCTTGTAAATAAAGTACACCTAATGCAGATGATCCATTTGTCCCAATTCCTCGAATCGTCTGCTACTCTATGCCTCATCCATGCGAACCGCCCATGGTCCGCTCGGCGTAACATAAACTCCCTGTGCATTGAGGGGACCTGCCGGGCCTGGCAAATGCCTGGTCCACACTAAAACCCTTCGACCTCGAGTGTCACTCTGAGCTTGGCTTTGATTTTCTTAATTACTGAGGGGGTGGTTTCGACATCGTTTCAACATTGAATTTTGGGTGCCGGATGCACATTTCCTTGTCCTTGAAAGGGCGTCCACGACCAATGGCCATAAAGGACATAATGCAGCATGGCGGCTCCACAACATGGCGTTGTGTAGCCGTTAATCCCAAAGAATGGTAACATCTTTGATTCACTTGCATGAGTAGGCTAACAATATGAAGAAGGAAGAAAGTGGGTTGTACATGTGAGGAAGACTAAAATATGGCCATAAATGTAAGGGATTTCAAAATCTTTGCTGTATATAGATATTGCCCTTGTTGTGACGGCCTACACAGTGAGGCTTTTATGTCATCTCGAACATCTGTTTTGATCTCCTTAGCTGGTGAACCAAATGGAGGATCTTCGCTGGCCACCACAAATTTGACAAGAAAAAGTCCAGGTACCCCGGGATCAAAAACCAACATCGCCAAACCCACCTTCAATAAAAATTTGTGAGGAAATACAGGAAATCCTTGAGTAACATTTTGTGTAAGAGGGCACATTGTACAGGACACAGCGTGACAGACGGTACTCTGAAATGCAAGGGAATCCACGTGGTACGGTCCCGACGTTTCTCTGATTGTCTTTAGTGGTTCACGTCTTCTGTTTTTGGGCGAATCTGAGACTGAGCGTGAGCTTTCTGGTCGCCTCACGCTATGTGAGCACGAATTTAGAGACAGTCAGCTTGCGAAGGGAATAACAGCATTTTGCATTAGTTTTAGAGCATGGACATGATCAGATCATTTTTAGGGCTAGTCATGAGCTTTCCAACACGCGTACGATTTGGCCAAGCCTAGCTCAAGTTACGCTTGCCAAAGCGCAGGTCTCACCCACCACAGAAACGTCGAACGCCTCCATGGTGCGCACACGTTGTGGCACCTTTCTTCACGTACAAAGCGCCTTCCCCAAGGTTCAGATCCCATTGTACATGGTGTACGGGTCCCCTGTACTGTTTCCACGCACCTTCCCCACTTTTGGGTCGAATTTGGTGATGGGGTGAAACGAGGTTCGAAACCTGTCCGTGGACCTGCAGTCAAATTTTTTAGGAAGTCCCCAAGTAACAAAACGTACTACTAAGTTTCGGATGCCTAGCCAGGATTTTGGCTAAGTCCCTCACTAACAAGCTGTCGTACAGGATCCGGTGGATCATCCACCGGACGCCTCGGCAGACCTTCCGGAGCGAATTCTCCAGATGGTACTTTTGTTACTCGGTCCGGTCGATTATTCACCGGAAGTCGAGTCACGGCCGGCTCTCAGAGCCGCCGCGCACATCCCAACTTTGGAAGATCATATCTCCCTCGATACTTGTTTGATTCCGGTGAAACAACTTCCATCGGATTCACCGACTCGTCAACTTTTAGAGAAAATCATCCATTTTAGCATCTGAGCAATCCTGGAGCCGCTAGGTCCACCGGCGAATAATGTCCTCTATGATGGCTCGTCAGCGCCTCCCGGCGCTGCACTTGGGCATGCGGAGGGGCAACGTTTCAACATTCTCCCCCTTGCACCTGCCATGCCCGTTGCTCCTGCTTGCTCTCACTCATCTTCCGTTGCGTCCTCCAGCCCATCGTAGCTGGTCGTCCCAAGCCCGGCCACGCTCATCGCGTGCCGGTCCGCGGGTTGCGCTTTGGTCAAGCAATCCGCAAGCATGTTGTGCCTTCTGCAGTGCTGCAGCACTACCTGCCCCTTCTCGACCATGTCCCATGCGTAGTGATAACGCATGTCAATGTGCTTTGTCCTCCTGTGATGCGTCCGGTTGTTGGTCAGTGAAATGGAGCCGGTGTTGTCCTCTTGCACCACCTTAGGCTCCTACTACGGCACCGCCCAGCTCCTCCAGCAACCTACGGAGCCACACTACCTCCTTGACCGCCTCGGCGAGCGCGATGTAGTCTGCTTCTACTGTGGAGGTTGCAACGAAGTCTTGCTTCCTGCTCTACCACGAAACCGCTGCACCAGCATGGAAGAACACGTAGCCGGATGTGGAATTCCACTTGTCCACATCCCCAGCGTAGTCTGAATCTGTGTAGCAGACCAGGCGCAAGGGGTCCGCTCGCCCCTTGTCGTCGAACCTCAGGCGCGTGTGACGCGTCACCTGCAGGTAGCGGAGGATGCGCTTGACCTCCTACCAGTGTAGTGGCCCTGGGTCGGCCACGTACCTGCTCACTTAACCCACCGCATAGGCCATGTCCGGTCAAGTCGCCACCATGGCGTACATGAGGCTGCCCACCGCCGATTGGTAGGACACCCCTGTCGTGTTCTCGCACTCTTCTTTTGTCTGTGGTACCATTGCCACACTCAGTTCACAGGTCGTGGAGAAAATACTGCACACTAGTTTGCAGTCCTCCATGTCGTACCGCTTCAGCATCTCGGCAACGTATTTGGCCTACCCCAGCTCAAGCGTGCGCGTCCTCCGGTTCCGCGTAATGCTCACCCCGAGGTAGAACTCCAGCTCCCCCATGTCCGACATCTGGAACCTGTTGCTCAGCTGCTCTTTCAGGTGTTGTAGGCTCGGCAGGTCTGGGGAGCACAAGATCAGATCGTCCACGTAGAGTGCGACGATCTGATGGAGCTTCTTACTATACCGCACGTACACGGTGTGTTCCGCCTCGCAGCGCTTGAAGCCGAGCTATGCCATGAAGCTGTCCATCTGTGGATACCAAGATCGGGGCGATTGTTTTAGCTCATGCAAGGACTTCTGCGGCTTGTACACCTTGCCCTCCGGTGCCTCCACCCCCTCCGACACCTCCATGTATATTTCTTTATCGATAATTTTGTTGAGGAAGGCCGTCTTTACGTCCATCTGGTGGAGCTCCATATCCTTCGCGGTTGCCACCGCAAGGATCATCCGGATGCTTGTGAACTTGGCAACGGAGGCAAACTTCGCATCGTAGTGCTCGCCCTTACCATGTGTGTACCGCTTTGCCACAAGCTGCGCCTTGTACTTGTCTACCACACCTTCTTTTCTGAACTTGGTCTTGAAGACCCACTTGGAGCCGATGACCTTGGCATATTTCGGCCTATCAACCAGATCACATGTGTTGTTTTTAGCAATGGACGCCAACTCTCACTTGATGGCGGCATCCCACTGCTTCCCCTCGGGCCGCGCAAGCGCCTCTTGCATGGTCGTTGGTTCCGTTGATGCAACCAGCATGCACCGCATAATGCCGATCAATCGACCGGTGCCTGCGTCAAAACAATTCCCCGTTCTCCGTTGCCTCCCGCTATGGCACGGAAGTTTTGGTGCGCCTCGTCGCTCTGTTACGATCCTTCTAAATCTGCCTGCTTCTGTAAATCATCGACGGGACGGCTCCCTGAGGATCTCTCCTGCTCCGGTGAATCATCGACCGGACGGGCGGCGCGTCTGGAGGATTTTTCATGAGTGCGCACTTCGGCACTCGCGGTGCCTCCTTCGATGGATCTTTCCGCCGGATCTCCAGCCCAGATTCATTACCATTGTAGTCTTCTGCGTCGGCTGTTACTCCTGCTACACCGCCGCGCTCCGACGCCATATCATCAACCTCCATGTCTGCCGGCTCCTCCTTGTAGCAAAGGAGTCGGAACCACTACTCCTCTTGTGGAGTGTTCCCAACGCTCATGTCGTTGCTGGTACTGATGGAGCTCTGCAGCTCGTCAAACTTGACGTCACCACTACGGATGATCTCTTGCATGCACGGGTCCCATAGCCGGTATGCCTTTTGCGTGCTCTTGTAGCCGAGGAACAAACATGGCTTCACCCGCCGTTCCAGCTTGATGTCGTGTTGTTGCGCCACCTGCACCATCGTGTGCGCCTTGCACTCGAACGCCTTCAGGTGTGCCACATTTGGCTTGCGTCCACTCCAAACCTCCTGCGGCGTCTTCCAACCACCCTTATCCTTCAGCATCGCTGTTGGGTGAGGTTGATGGTGTAGCCCGCTGTACGTACAACCTCTGTCCAAAACCCTCGCGAAAACCCCGCATCCACAAGCATTGTTCACACCATGTTTAGCAGCGCCTGGTTTGACCGCTCTGCCACTCCGTTGGAATGTGGCGAGTACCACGTAGTGGGTTCGCACTTGATGCCCTGTTGTTTCATCCACCCAGTGCAACCCACGTACTCTCCGCCATTGTCGTTGCGTAGCACTCTGACCTTCCTGCTAGTTTGCCTCTCCACCATTGCAACATACTCCTTCAGTTGTTCCAGGACCTCACATTTCCGCTTCATGAAGTACACGTAGAGCTTTGTGCTGTAGTCATCGATGAAGGTGATGAAGTATCTCAAGCTGTTGTTTGACGTCGTTTTGAAAGGTCCACACACATCACTTTGCACGACCTCCAGCAGGTCCTTTGCGTGAGCCGCGTTCACATTAAACGGCTTGCGCCACACCTTGTCCAAAATGCAAGGATCGTACTTTTTGTGCGTTTCTGTATCTACTGCCGCGTGTGCTGCATCGCCGATGACGAGGCTATGTACCATGTCGCGCTTTGCCATCTCCTTAACGGTTGTGGGCGCCAAATGCCCCAACCGTCGGTGTCAGAGCTCCAGATCAGCACTTCCTCCTTTGGCCATGTTGACGACGCGCTCATGCAAGTCTGCTGCGTCCGATGCTGCGGGGATCACCTTGGTCTCCATGGTGTAGAGACTGTCCTCACGCTTCCCCTCCAGCACGACCTCGTCGTCGCTGTCGATGTGCACCACTGCGCCTTTCCTACAGAAGAGCAACCTCTTTTACCCCTTTTCTGTCAAGCGGCTGACACTTAGGATGTCAGCCAGGCCGGGGACGTGCTTCACATCATGTATTGTGCACAGCTCCTTCTTACCGCCCACCACAACTTCTACCTCCACGTCACCTTGGCCGGCCCGCGGCTCGACTTTCTCGTTCGGGACCACCATTGCCTTAGAGGATTTCTCGTAGTTGACGAACCCCACCTTCTCAATCTGGGTGTGCTCCTCCGCCTCGGAATCCAGGCTCCGCCTATTGGCCTTCTTGAGGAAGTGGTTCTTGTTGCCATTGAGGAGTGACCTGCCCTTGTTGTTTTTGCCGCCAGTCTTCGACTCCTCCGGGCACTCACGGGCCCAGTGGCCCTCCTTGCCGCAATTGTGGCACGTACCTTTCTTGGCACCCTTCCTTCTGCCACCCTTTCCGCCGCTTCCTCTGTCTGTGCTTCTGCCACCACACGTTTTGGTGACGAGGGCCGATGAGGAAGACGAGGACTCCCCACAGCTCTGGCGATGCGCCTCGTTGCAGATGTACTCTTCGACTACGCCATAGGTGAGATTGTCCTCCAACAATCCTCCAAGAACGGTGATGAGGAGACCCCAACTGTCATGTAGGACCATGAGGAGGGCCATCGCTTGCAGCAACGTGTCGATCTTCCACCCAACGTCATTGCATTCTGAGACGAGCGACTCGATCTGCTGCATGGGGGAGATGACATCATCTCCCTCATCGATTCTCACCGTGAGGAGCGGCGTCATCGCGAAGATT
The DNA here is from genome assembly GCA_023375785.1 of Penium margaritaceum. Lineage (NCBI taxonomy): Eukaryota > Viridiplantae > Streptophyta > Zygnematophyceae > Desmidiales > Peniaceae > Penium > Penium margaritaceum. Next base: position 24,211 of record SZWC01005617.1, on the reverse strand, counting down.
TTGTTCGCCAACGACTTGGATTGGTGGATGGCGAAAAAATTTTGCCAAGCTTTGGCTGCCAGCTTACAGCCTTTGAAGTAGCCCCACTGCAACTCGGTTGTCCCTGACACCAGGAGCATGAGCGCCTCCGTGTTCTTCTTTTTGAAAGCCTTCTTCTCCGCGTCTGCATCAATCACCTCTACGAGCACCTCCTTTCCCAACATGATATCCAGCAATCCCTTATGCGCAAGGTGCAGCTCAAACTGCCACCTCCATAGCCCAAATCCTGGGCTGCCCGCATAATTTTGAATGGGCTGCATCTCCTTCTGTGCCATTTGCGCAGCTTCTACTCCAACGGGTTCTCAGAATTTCATGGCGATGTCCATGATGAAGATCTCGTGCGTTGCGGAAGACATGAACGTTGGAGACAATCAAATCCGTGGGCCCATAACCCTTTTTTCAGGGAATCCACGTGGTGCGGTCCCAAATTTTGTCTGATCGTCTTTAGTGGTTGAAGTCTTCTGTTTTTGGGCGAATCTGAGACTGAGCATGAGCTTTCTGGTCGCCTCATGCTATGTGAGCATGAATTTATAGACAGTCAGTTTGCAAAGGGGATAACAGCATTTTGCATTAGTTTTAGAACATGGACATGATCAGAACATTTTTATGGCTATTCATGAGCTTTCCAACGCACCAAACGGCGTGCAATTTGGCCAAGCGTAGCCCAAGTTACGCTGCTCAAAGCGCATGTCTCACCCACCATAGAAATGCATAACGCCTCCATGGTGCGCACACGTCGTGGCGCCTTTTTTCACGTGCAAAGCGCCTTTCACAAGGCACAGATCCCATTTCACGTGGTGTACGGGTCCCCTGCACTGTTTCCACGCACCTTCTCCACTTTTGGATCGAGTTTGGTGATGGGGTGAGATGAGGTTCAAAACCTGTCCATGGAGCTGCAGTCAAAAGTTTTGATGAGTCCCCGAGTAACAAAACGTACTACTGAGTTTTGGACGCCGAGCCAGGATTTTGGCTCAGTGTCCCTCAGTAACAAGCTGCCGTACAGGATCCGGTGGATTATCCACCGGACACCTCGGCAGACCTTCCAGAGCGAATTCTCCAGATGGTACTTTTGTTACTCGGTCCGGTCAATTATCCACCGGAAGTCGAGTCGTAGCCGGCTCTCAGAGCTGCCGCGTACATCCCAACTTGGGAAGACTATATCTCCCTCGATACTTGTTCGATTCCGGTGAAACAACTTCCACCGGATTAAACATCTTGTCAAGTTTCAGTGGCAATCATCCATTTGAGCATCCAAGCAATCCTCGAGCCACTAGATCCACCGGCAAGGAATTTCCTCTCTCTGGCGGCTCGTCAACGCCTCCTGGCGCCGCACTTGGGCATGCGCAGGGGCAACTTTTCAACATGGAAGGTGGAGAGACGGCAAAGAAATTCTTTAAAATGTAGAAGTAAAGCTAGGAAACAATAGACAAGTGTATATGGCTAGTCTCACCCACGTGTGTGAAACTAGGTACCAAAGTCCAACGAACATGTCAAAAAACAGGCGAACCCGGTTGTAAGTTCCAAAAAAACACTAAGAGGGAACCGGACAGGCGTGCGGGTTCCTCGGTTGTCCAAATGACAAAGCGAAAAAGGCGCCAGGTGCAAAAACAGAAACTCCGCAATACTCGATCATGAACGCGCAAGGATAGTGTCGCTAAGAAAATGGACCTAGGGAGGTGGTCACCGAGGAAAACCTACAGAATACGTGAGGGCGCGCTGGCTGGTGCTAACGATGTCAGAGTAGCCTTCGAGTGTCCCGGCATACCGGTGAGCCGTGACGATAAGCCCAGAGGTCTCCGTGACTCACACACCAATACCCCTCCATGAACCGCAGGCACATGTCACCTTGAGCGAGCAAGGATCACAAAACGATGGTAACAACAACGGACGGTATGCGGCTAGAGACTTTTCCACACAAGAACTTGCGACGGAGAGAGGAAACAGCAAGAGCGGGATACAAATCAGGTAGCAGTAGGAGTGTATGCAAGAAGTTCAACATTGAGCATCAATTTGTATGTGAGCATATTTCATGTGCTTCATACAAATTGATGCTCAATGTTTATGTGCTTTGTGCGTGTGTGACACATTCCATCATGCTCTACTGTGTGGAGCGTTCTCCCATTGTCATAGCGGTTGGGGTGCTACATGAGGCACCACAATCAGATGCTCTCATTGACCCCAACCCCCAATGCGACATACTTAGCCTCAGTTGAGCTCCGCGCTATGCATTCCTACTTGCCAATTGTCCATGAGACAGCCGTACCTTTGACAAGAAACATGTAGCCGGACCAGCTGGGCGCATCGTGATCATGGACCCAATCTCTGTCAGTGTAGCTGTCAACAACAACAGACGGTTGTGCGCGACAGTACATGCCCAGACGTGGGGCAGACACGTCATGCCGCACCATGTGCAAAGCAGCCTCTAAATGGAGCTGAAGCGGATGCTCTAAGAACTGCGATAAGAAGTTCACAGAAAAGGCAACACCTATGCACGACGTGGTCCCAAGGAACATCAGGGAGCGAATGACTCAAAGGTACACCGTGACATCCACAGGCTCTCCCAAAAGATGTGAATCTATTGACGTGAGAAGCTTTTGTCCAGCAAACGTCATGGGTGTAGATGCAGAAGGGACCATGGCCATCACGTTAGCAGGATGCTCCCCTAGAGTTCTGATGTAACCAGGCTGATGCACATGTAGTGTGTGTAGCGATCATGCTAAATCTCCATTCCCAAGAAAACATGAGCTAGATCAAGATCCTTCATTTTGTATACAGACTGGAGGAGATCTATCGGGGTCTGGACAAGCTGAGGGTCAGGAGACGCAATCCAGAGGTCCTCCAAATAGACCATAATAGCAACAAAGCGTGCAGAGGGGGGAATCACGAACAACGCTGGGTCCACTATGCTATGGTGATATCCGCCCAGCTCCAAGGTAGCAGAGATCTCGAGGGTCCAACAACATTGAGATTACTTCAAGCCGTACAAGGCCTCTCGGAGGCACCGGCTTCTATATGTGCCATTCTCAAACCTTGGAGGTTGGATGAGGTAGATCGCTTCCTCAAGAAAGCATTGTTGACGTCTATCTAGTGGAGGTCCTAATCATGCTATGCCACCTGACTCAACAAGGCCTTTGCCGTGGTGTACTTGTCCACAAGGGCAAAGGTGGCATCAAAGTCCACACCAGGCACTCAAGAGAATCCCTTGACCGTGAAACGTGCTTCTATTGAGTCATCAGGCCTCTCTTTCATTCAAAACACCCAACGGGCTGAGATGGCCTTACGACCAAGTGGGGGCTTCACTTTCTCTAAAACCCCATACTCCTCAATTGCAACGAGTTCCTCGCACATAGCTTGCTCCCAGAGAGTTGCATCTATAGTAGAGCGTGCTTGTTGCACTGTGTTCAGTTCAGGTACACGTGTCATGCTGCTACTAGCAACAGTGTGGTGGCGATTGAGTGATGTGGTAGAGGCAGGGTAGATCTAACTGTTGCAATGGCTCGATGGAAATCATCAGCAATTAGAGGGTATCCAAGTGAGGTTTCTGACTATACCACAGCTGCCGCCAAGCCAAGAGCATTAAGACTAGAGATAGGAGTAGGCTGTGTGGGTTAAGACTAGCGACACCACAGTGAACTCAACAGAATGACTGCACGGGCCCATCGTGGCCAGCCAAGGCGGCTGATAGGCGGGGCATAGTGAGGTACAGACTACAAATATCTTGAACGATCGCTTAACAAGAAAATGAAGGGCGACGAGATGGGAGACTGCAAGCGTACGACTGGATCCACTATTAATTGAACCACAACCGGTGACGTATGCAACGATGCAATAAGAGATGACACAGATACGGCAGGGGATAATGTAGGCGATGTTGACACAACAAGAGATGACATATGTCGCGATGTATACGCGATGGGAGATGACACAGGTGGTGACTCAGACGTGATAGGAGATGAGGCAGGCATTGACACAGACGCGATAGGAGATGATACAAGCGTCGACACAAATGCAATAGGAGAGAACGCAAGTGACGACACAGGCGTGGATGACGTTGGCAATGGCATAGCTGCGAGAGGAGATGATGTTGGTGACAATGCAGATGCGATAGGAGGTGATATTGGCAACAATACAGACATGATAGGATATGATGTAGGCTACGATGTAGTGGGATACACAGCTCAGCCATTACCAAAGGGCACTCCACATACATCACCTCTCCCCAGATGAGAGAAGGGTGCAAATGACAGAAAAAAACACTAAATTTTGCATGAGGAGGTGCTCTCAAAGAAGAAAGCATTGCGAGACTCGACAACCCGACCACGCTCGGGGTCCCAAAAGCGTCAGGCCTTGGACTATGAGGAAACACGAAGGAAAGGACAAGGTCAACCTCGAGGGGACATCTTGCCATCACATTGGTCTTCAAGGAGCCAAACGTTGGCGATGTTGCCCTAGACACAAGCGAGGAAAATGTCAGCACAATGACCATATCATTGCTCGAATGGCGTAGCATGACGAGGCAGCGGACTGTGGGGATCACGGTTCCAAACCCAAGTCATGTAGGACATGGCCTCAAAGGCAAACAACGGAGGGAGGCCGGACTCGAAAGCAATGGTGTGAACGCCTTCAGCAAGAGTGCAATTCCAACATTCTGACCCTCCATTCTGCTATGGTTTATATAGAGCAAAGAGCTCAATGTGCACTTCTTAAGACTGGAGGAAGCGGGTTGTGGGACCCATGAACTCCCTACCATGATCGTGTTAAAAAGTGCCCCTGCCATGGATGCCGTTTTCCTGGTTCGACCGCTAGAGAGTGGTTTAATGTCTAATCTGATTGTAGATTTGAACACCTTGGATTGTTCTATGCGGTTTCGAGATTTCAGTTGCTCGATTTGGTTGAGAATTCAGAAAGTTAGCCCCATCCGAAGTTCAGGTGGTCGGCGGATAGAATCTGGGTCTCCGTCATTGGTGATGGGATTATTCCACCGCGGTGATCCGAGTTCGTCTCCAACGAGCTCTAAATGCACCAGGGGCATGAATGAATTGAACAGAGAGACCTCCTTGACCAGGGTAAACTTCCCCTTGACTTCTGGACGAGGAAAGGCGCTCTGACGGGTCGTCGTCGAAGCGCTTCCCGTTGCCTAGCGTGCAAGGCACGGTGGGCGGCTCCACCAAGGGTTACTTTGATGGCCGTAGCAGGGGCTCTACTGCTCCGTTTTGGGCATGCTTTGATGCGTTGGAAAGCTTAGATCACATGCTATAATAATCTGATGTAATCTCACCAAAATAGCTAACCATTAATAATTCTCAGCCTTTCTCAGTTTCCGTAATCTGCATTCTGCCAGAACTCTGCTCCCTTGGTGTTGTGGCGACCGAAAGCACACACCTCCCTTGGAATTCTCTTTGCACTAAGAAGCCGTGCACACTTAGGTGGTTCAGGGCATGCCAGGACAGCATTCCTGACAAAGGGTTATGGGCCCACCACGCTTCCGCTTCGCACAGTAGTGTCGCTCCGGGCGACGTCGCCATCGCACTTTGAGACTGTCCATCGCACAAGTTCAACATGGCGCAGAAGCTGGAGTCCTCGCCCATCCAAAAGTACATGGACGGCCCTGTTTATGGGCTGTGGTGGTGGAATTTTGAGATCTACCTCGAGCACAAGGGACTGCTGGAGCTCATGAAGGGCATGGAGGTTCAAGATGCGAGCGCAATGGACGAGGAGAAGTTGGCCTTCGCGAAGAAGAACACGGAGGCGCTGATGCTCTGATTGTTGGTGCTGCATGAATCTCAGTGGGACTACATCCATAACTGCAACCTGGAATCTGACGCGTGTAAGAAGCTCTACGCCATCCACCAGTCACTTCCCTAGCCAACAAGATCTTCGCAATGAAGCGACTCTTGACGGTGAGGATCGAGGAGGGTGAGGACGTCATTTCCGCCATGCAACAGTTTGAGTCTCTTGCCTCACAATACAATGATGTGGATGGAATATTAACACAAAGATGTAGGCGATTGTACTCCTCATGGCTCTAACTGACAGTTGGGGTCCTCTCATCACCGTGATGGGAGATTGGGAGGAGAATAAACTCACCTACGGCGCATTCACCGAGTACATCCGCAACGAGGTACACCGTCAGAGCAGTGGCGAGACCTCGTCATCCTCAATCGCCCTGGTCACCAAAACGCAGGGTGGCAGCAGTAGCGGCAAGCGAGGCGGCGGTAAGGGCGGCGGCAAGAAGGGCGCCAAGAGAGGTGCATGCCATAACTGTGGCAAGGAGGGCCATTAGGCCAAGGAGTGCCCGGAGGAGGCGAAGGCTGGCGGCAAGGGTGCCAAAGGCAAGAAGGCACTCCTTAACGGCACGAAGAACCACGACCTGAAGGGTGCCAACCGGAGGTGCCTTGACTCTGGTGCGGAGGAGCAAATGCAAGTCGAGAAGGTGGGGTTCATCAACTACACCAAGTCTGCAAATTCCATGGTGACTGCCAATGACAAGGTCGAACCTGCGGCTGGCCAAAGTGATGTGGACGTAGAGGTGGTGGTTGGTGGTAAAAAGGCACTGTGTGTTGTCCAAAATGTACAACATGTCCCCGACATGGCTAACATTTTGAATGTCAGCCTCTTGATAGACAAGGGCTATGAATTTCTCTTCCGCAGGAAAGGTGCAGTTGTGCAGATGCACGGCAGTGGCGAGGTTGTGCTCAAGGCAAAGCGCGAGGGAGGTCTCTACATCGTTGAGGCCAAGGTCATCCCCTCAACAACAGACGCAGCAGACCCGCCAGCATGCGTCGTCAACCTCGCAAAAAGCGGGGGAGTAGACCTACAGCTGTGGCATTGAAAGCTGGGGCACTCGTTGCCCGCATTCATACAGGAGATGGTGAAGCGCGACATGGTTCGCGACCTCAACATCACCGGTGCAACAGACGCAGTAGCAGGTTCCATAGAGCACAAGTGCAAGCCTTGCATTGTGGGCAAGGTGAAGTGCAAGCCGTTCAAAGATGGACAACGGCAGGCCAAGAACTTGCTTGAGGTCGTGCATAGTGATGTGTGCGGACCGATCAAGACGCCGTCCATTGGGGACATGCGGTACTTTGTCACCTTCATCGACGATTGCAGCAGAAAACTCTACGTCTACTTCATGAAGCAGAAGAGCGATGTGCTGGACCGGCTGAAGAAGTATGTCGCAGTAGTGGAGAGGCAGACTGGCCGCAAGGTAAGAGCGCTACGCAGCAACAATGGCGGCGAGTACGTGGGCTGTGGAGGGTGGCTTAAGGAGCAGGGGATTGAGTGGCAGCCGACCACTCCGTACATGCCTCAGTCAAATGGCATGGCGGAGCGTGTGAACCAGACGCTGCTCACCATGGCGCGGACAATGCTCGTGGATGCAAAGTTGCAACGGAGCCTGTGGGCCGAGGCCATGAGTACAGTGTGCTACATCACCAACCTCACCCCAACGGTAGTACTCAAAGTGAAGGGCAGCTGGAAGACGCCGCAGGAGGCTTGGAGCGGGCACAAACCAAGCGTGGCGCACCTGAATGCGTTCGGGTGCAAGGCGCACGCGTTGGTGCAGGCCGCACAAAGAAAAAACTCCAAACTAGACCCATCTACAAAGGCGTACGCGTTTTCTGGGTACAAGAGTGCACTCAAGGCATACCGCCTCTTTGATCCATAGAAGCATGATGTCATCACCAGCCGTGACATCACGTTTGATGAGCAGCAGAGCTATTGCAACAGCAACAACATGGACGCAGTGCACTCACCAAAGCAGGGGGAGTGGTTCCAACTCCTTGAGCGTGAGGAGGAGCCGGCGGCTGCAGAGGCCAATGACGGGTCTTCGGAGGATGGCGGTGCTGGAGCGCAGCAGGCCAATGTAGCAGGTGCAGGGGCCGCTGGAGTGCAGGACGCAGCAGCCGACGCGGGGGAGCCCGCTGCCGAGGACAAAGTTGCAGCAAAGCAGCAGCAGGACCAGTAGCCAGCGTCACCAAGGCCACCGCATCGCAGCCGGAGGCAGCGGAATGGGGTAAAACGACACAACGCAAGCACGGGCCGCCGGGTCGGCATGATGCGGTGCATGATGGCAGCCTCAATGGAGCCGAAAACCATGCAAGAGGTGTTTGCACGGCCTCACGGGAAGCTGTGGGGAGAAGCAATGAAATCTGAACTTGCGTCCCTTGCTGAGAACGACACTTGGGAGCTGGTGGATCAGCCTGAGGGGGCGATAGTGATCAGCTCCAAGTGGGTGTTCAAGGTGAAGCTCACCAAGGAGAGCAAGGTGGAGAAGTATAAGGCGCGGCTAGTGGCAAAGGGGTACGCGCAGCGGAAAGGCGAACACTAGGATGAGATATTTACACCCGTAACCAAGTTCACAAGCATCCGGATGATCCTCGCGGTGGCGGCTGCAAAGGATATGGAGATCCACCAAATGCATGTCAAGACGGCATTCCTGAACAGCATCATCGACAAAGAGATCTACCTTGAGGTGCCGGAGGGGGTGGATGCGCCGGAAGGCAAGGTGTGCAAGTTGTGGAAGGCCTTGTACGGGCTAAAACAGGCACCCAGGTGCTGGTACCAACAGATGGACAGCTTCATGGCAGAGCTCGGCTTCAAGCGTTGTGAGTCAGAACACAAAATGTATGTGCGGCGCAGCAAGGGACTCCATCAAATTGTCGCACTAATCGTGGACGATCTGATCCTATGTTCATCTGATCTGGCGGCTTTACAGCAGCTCAAGGATCAGCTGAGCAGCAGATTTAAGATGACGGGCATGGAGTAGCTGGAGTATTACCTCGGGGTGAGCATCACGCAAAACCGGAGGGCGCGCACGCTTGAGCTGGGGTAGACCAAGTACGTGGCCGAGGTCCTGAAGCGGTACGGCATTGAGGACTGCAAACCAGTGGGCAGTCCGTTCTCCACAAGCTGTGAGCTGAGTGCGGCGATGACACCGCAAACTAAAGAGGAGAAGGAGGACATGGCAGAGGTGCCCTACCAATCGGTGGTGGGCAGCCTGATGTATGCCATTGTGGCGACTCGGCCGGACCTGGCCTACGCGGTGGGTCAGGTGAGCAGGTCCGTGGCCAACCCTGGGCCACTACACTAGACAGCGGTGAAGTGCATCCTCCGGTACTTGGAGGCAACGCGGCACACGCACCTAAAGTACGATGGAAAGGGGAGGTCAGACCCCTTGAGGCTGGTCTGCTACACTGACGCGGACTACGTCGGCGATGTGGACAAGAGGAAGTCCACTTCTGCCTATGTGAACTTCCTCGCAGGTGCAGCAGTCTCATGGTGCAACAGGAAGCATGACTGCGTCGCCACCTCCACTGTGGAGGCAAGTACATCGCTCTGGCCGAAGTGGTCAAGGAAGCGGTGTGGCTCTGCAGATTACTGGGGGAGCTGGGTGTGCCACAGCAGGAGCCTATGGTAGTACAAGAGGACAACACCGGCTCCATATCCCTGACCAACAACCCGACACAGCACAGGAGGACGGCGCGACATGGTGGAGAAGGGACAGGTTGTGCTGCAGTATTGTAGCACGAAGCACATGCTCGCGGATTGCTTGACCAAGGCGCAGCCCCAAGATCGGCATATCATCAGCCTTGCAGGGCTTCCGTTGACAAGCTGTGAAGGGCTTGGAGGCGCAGGAGTGGAAGAATGAGAGTGAGCATGAGGCATCCGGGAAGGAAGGTGCACAGGGGAGATTGTTAAAAAGTACCCCTGCCATGGATGCAGTTTTCCTTGTTCTACCACTAGATAGTGGTTGAATGTCTCATCTGATTGCAGATTTGGACTTCTTGGATTTTTCCATGCGGTTTTGAGCTTTTAGTTGCTCGATTTGGTTGAGAATTCAGAAGGTTAGCCCCATCCGAAGTTCGGGTGGTCGGCAGGTAGAATCTGGGTCTCCGTCATTGGTGACGGGATTATTCCACCGCGGTGATCCGATTTTGTCTCCGACGAGCTCTAAATGCATCGGGGGCATGAATGAAGTGACCAGAGGGACCTCCTTGACCAGGGTGAACTTCCCCTTGACTTCTGGGCGAGGAAAGACGCTCCGACGGGTCGTCGTCAAAGCGCTTCCCGTCGCCTAGAGTGCAAGGTATGGCGGACGGCTCCACCAAGGGTTACTTTGACGGCAGTAGCAGGGGCTCTATTACTACGTTTTTGGCGTGCTTGGATGAGTTGGAAAGCTTAGATCACAGGCTATAAGAATCTGATGTAATCTCACCAAAATAACTAGCCATTAATGATTCTCAGCCTTTCTCAGTTTCCGTAATCTGCATTCTGCCATAATTCTGCTCCCTTGGTGTTGTGGCGACCGAAAGCACACACCTCCCTTGGAAGTCTCTTTGCACTAAGAAGCTGTACACACTTAGGTGGTTCAGGGCATGCCAGGACAGCATTCCTGACAGATCGGAGATGAATGCCATCGGTATATGCTAGTAAGCACGCTCAGCCTGGAGAAGCGAGGACTCGATCATGGGCCCAACATCGCTTTTCTGGCAGAGGGCAAAGATCTAGCGAAAGCGAGAAAAATCATCCATAAGACACAAGACGTACCAACCAACACCCCTCAGAAATTCATGATGGAGCGGGTCCATGATGTCCCCGTGGACAAGGGCAAGGGGGTGCAGCATGCTGGAGTTAGACGAAGGAAAGGACAGATGATGCAGCTTGCCTTGTGCACAATCAAGATAATCAACAGTACATGGCGCACGGAATATGCCTGGGTCAATTCCAAAAACAAGTAGATGATGCAAGAGGTTACGGATGGTGGCTGTATGCACATGACACATGCGGTGATGGGGAAAACTTGTGTGTGCAAGGGAAATCAAGGGAGAAACATCCACATATACTGCTGTTGTGGCCACATACAAGGATACAAACAAGGACACACGATACAAATTTTCACAATGCAAGCCACGAAAAACATGATGGCCGGACGACTACAGCAACACAGTGCCAACACCACGAGATGAGACGAATTCCATGCCCTAATCATTCAAGGCAGTAACAGACAGCAAGCCGACCTCAAGCATAGCAACAAAGAGGACATCAAGCAAGAAGACGTCTCCCGATGTACCAACGAAACGCACAACACTAACATTCTGAACTGGCAACGTCTCGCCAGAGCCAGTGTAGACAAAGCATACGTCACCGACAGGCCCCAATGTGACAAATGTGACACGATATGACAGAATGTGATAAGTGGCTCCATAATCAATGATCTAGAAGCCACTCAACACACGAAACGGAGTGATCATATGACACTGCGTGACACTTCAAGCTAGGACATGAGAGGACATAGTACGGACAGAAGCCACAGCAAGTAGATGGGGAAGGATGAATGACTGCCAATGCTCAACCCACTCTATAGATGACACAGCCCCACCATCCAACGTGTCCCCAAGGGCTCCACCTCATGAACAATGGCGATCCCTCGACTCGACAATTAAACTCTCACCGAAGGAGATAATTGGAGGCCGAGGATTACATAGGAATGGGAAGGCCAGAGCAGACGTGTCTCGACGATGTGGTAGTTCAGGAAAGGACTAAGCTGGTGGCATAAAGAAGGATGGATCTGCGGGGTGTAGCCACGATGGAGAGGTGTAGGAGGAAGAAGGCGGCCCATAGTATGGTGGCGGAAGCCAACGCCATCCCGGGTGGGATACCGCCATTGTTGGGGACGTCGGCATGAGCGTCAGAACAACCGACATCATGACGACGGTGGTCTCCAATCGCACGGGGTGAGACTCCTACGTGCAAGGTTCTCGGTTGTAAGAAACTAAGAAGAGAAAGAACAGACCTAAAATCGGCCTCCAAGAACTGGTCTCCTTGTGGCACCGGGACAAACCCCGAATGTCGGCACTCAACCAAGGAGCAAATGAGAAAGGAAAAATGAAATTAAAAAAGAACAAGAAGAAAGTCATTAAAATGGTCTAGCAAGATGCCTAGCGTTTCAAAAGCGCATCCGAGTTCACCTGGGACGGGTGTTGGTGCACCAAGGAGGGGCTTGCCAACTGATTTTTTTTTATATTATTTTCTTGGATGTGAGCGGGCTCGAATCCGCTCGGACGAGCTCGCCGATCAACGAGCTCTTCAAACGACGTGCTCGTCGGTCGGCGAGCCCGTTCAACGACACAACACAAGGCGCGGAAGTGGCGAGGTAACTTCTTGCCTACTACGCTACTGTCAATTGTCCTAGCTACTACTGCTCTCGCGAACATGGTGTTGTTAACGCTGATGCTTGCGCTGCTGGTTTGCTGCTGGTACTACGGCTACTTAAGTAAAAGATTCACTACTATGGATGCTGGTGCTGTTGCTGCTACTATTGCTTCAATTGTTTGTGCAACAGCTCCACCGCTGCAACTACTATTGCCGGTATTGTTGCAACCACTACTGCTTTGGTCAAAACATAGTCCCCGTGCGACAGGGTGCCTCGTTGTCGTAGACTTTGTTGGCGCCAACGGCTGAAGCAGTTGCTGGTGCCGCTAATACTACTACTTCTGCTACAGCTGTGACTACTGTTGCTGTTGCTGTTGCCATTGCTACTGCTGTTGCAATTTTTGTTGCGACCTAAGACGTTGTCACTTGTGCTTCACGTCGTTGCCAAGACGATCACCGCAACAGAGGAAACTGTCAAAACATTTTGGCAGCATTCTGCCTCCAGCTCTATCCGAGGACTACGTTACATGAGCCCTCAGCTCAAGGCCTCCACATCGCCGGAACCTTACCCGCCACCGAGGCCAGTCTAGCCCATCCCAGATGCCTTTGGTGCCACTGCTCCGTGCTGTGTGGTGGGAGGAAAAGGTTGTGTCTCTCTACTGCTTTTATACCATGAGTAACGATCTGTGTGAGAGGACACGCTATACAAAACAAAACGTGACAGACGGTACTCTGAAAGGTGGAGAGATGGCAAAGATATGCTTGGAAGATGGAAATTAAATTTGCAACTAGGGGCACAAGTTCAACCAACCGCTTAGGAAATAGGCTAGGACGGTGTTGTAATACACCCATTATTTCGCTCGATAGATCAACGGTGTCCATAGTCGAAAACGAAAAGACGTCGGTGTCCATAGTCGAAAACGGAAAGACAGCGGTGTCCATACTCGAAAACAAAATGACAGCGTTGCCCATGTTTTTTATTGTGCGAGGGAAAATGGGCACAGCTGACATGTATTTCATGTATTTAACAGATTTGACATGGATTTCCACTTCGAGGGCGAAGTCGAACTTCGCCCTTCATCACGAGCTCGCTGTAGGGGTTTCGCGGCGAAACCTCCCATGCGAGCTCGCGATGACCTTGCCAAACCCCCCATTTTTATCAGAGGGTTTGTCGAGGGTTTGGGGTGGTTTGCAGGACGGGGCGCACGTTGTGATAAAAGAAAGGGCATCTGCCGGGCTCCGCTACCGCGGGGCCCGGCAGGTACCCGTGCAAGCGAAGAAATAAAACCCAAACCCCCCAGTGTAACTAGGGGGTTGGTCGGATATGGGGGGGGGGGGGGTTGCGACATGCGGCGCACGTTGTAATAAAAGAAAGGGGATCTGCCGGGCACTGCTACCACGGGGCCCGACAGATACCTGGGCAAGTAAAAAAAATCCAACCCCCCAGTTCAATGAGGGGGTTTGTCGGATATTGGGGAGGGGGGAGTTTGCGAGATGCGGGGCATACGAACGCGCAAGTTTTGGAGTTCGCACTTGCAATCTCCAAAACTCGCGAGAGGGTTGCTTCTGCCATCGGCGAGGCTAGTGTCAGCACCGTCCACTTTGCCCTCGAAGTCGGCGAAGTCCGACTTCGAGGGTGTAGGTACAGTTGTCCTTTTTTTCGTTTTCGCCTGCACAATAAAAAACATGGGCACTGTTGTCATTTCGTTTTCGACTATGGACACCGCTGTCTTTCTGTGTTTGACTATGGACACCGCTGTCTTTCCGTTTTTGACTATGGACACCGCTGATCTTGTTGAAGTTCGTTGGCCACTCACAACTCTGTGCCCTCTTGCCTCTCACACCATGCACACATCCTGTACAGATTAAATGACAATGGTTCATCCTGGGAAAGCGTCCAATGTGGCTATCATGGTCGGAGCCGCTGACGCCATCAAGCTGTCTCTGCTGCTGGACCCAGGAATACCTTTTGGCATCG
>SZWC01005616.1:121845-134377 GCA_023375785.1 Penium margaritaceum | reverse complement strand
TTCCTCCTCATCCCCCACTTCTTCCTCCTCATCCCCCACGTCTTCCTCCTCATCCCCCATGTCTTCCTCCTCATCCCCCACGTCTTCCTCCTCATCCCCCACGTCTTCCTCCTCATCCGCCGACCTATGTCCAGTGTTGGCAATGCGGACACCTTATGTGGAAAGGCGTAGGGCGTTTTCTCTGCATAACGCGTGTCTTACAAATAGTTAGGGTGCGCCCTTAGGTTCGTTGAAAAGAAAGGTTGTCGAAATAAAATTTTAAAGATTTTTTTTTTGTTATAGAACAACAGTACATTTCAAGCTGTGCACAAATCTGAGGTTAAAACTACTATGGCCTCTCCTGAAGTGTCACATTTCACTCTGTAAACCATAGGGTTAAAAAAAAAAAGGTGCAAGCTGCAGTGTGCTTACACCATCGTTGTGGTTCTGGGTGGGGATTCCCCATGAATGCAACTCCTGATTTTTTCCTGTGGTTTACAGGGGGAGGGGGGAAATCAGGAGAATTTCACCACGTGGATCTCACATGTGAACTATGCTCAGCAGATCGTTCTGAACACAACCATGTGTTTTTCAAATTTTTCTGACATGTGTGCCACAAAAAGGGGGTTAAAGGCGTCCAGATAAGGCATTTTGCCTTACGTGGACACCTTATAGATAACGCCTTACAAATAATCAGGGCGGGCCTTATGCCAACACTGCCCATGTAAGGAATGCATCCAGGCATCTTTCATCCACCCGCTCACCAGCGTACAACGCCACACGCCGGCATGCACGCTACCACATGCACGCTACCACATGCATGCACAGTCTGATGCGAGGTCTCACCTCAACCAGGTGCAGAGGCACAGCCGTTGCAGCACATGTGCGTGCTATGGACCCAGTGTTGCCTGGGATCTGCCCTGCCATGCAGCAGCAGCAGCAGCAGCACAGCGGCGCAAGAAAGCAGACTGGGGTGAAGAACAGGAAGAACAAGTGTGCACTAAAAAAAAAAATGTTTCTCACTTTGGTGTGTCATCTTGCACTGTGAATGTTTGTCGAGGGTTTGTCAAGGGACTGTCGAGGGACTGTCGAGGGACTGTCGAGGGATTGTGGTTGGCAAAAACAGAAGAGTGAGGACAAAGGCACAAGCGACGGTGCGGCAAGGTACGACTCAGGTGCGACAAAGAGGAGGAGAAAGGTCGAATTGAAAGGGCCAGATTTGCCACGACCATGGTTTAGATGTGTGGACTCGAGACTCGCAACAGTTACAAACAAGAAATAAAATACGAAGACAACAATGCAAACTGAACACCAATGCCACGTCCGCACTGAAATCTGCTTCTGATCTCGGGTCAGAACGGAAAAGCTTTCGGCAGGAACACGAAAAGTGGGGCAAGCATGGGGGGAGGGGGGGGGGGGGGGGGGGAGTAGTGAATTGAACCATTGCTAGTCATGCCGATTACCACGTACATGAGAGCGCCATGATGGTTTGGTTTGGAGACAAACCAGCTGTACCATGACCGTGATCATGAGCATCAGCACGAGCATCAGCATGAGCATCAGCATGAGGATGAGCATGGCAATGGACGTCACACTGAGGGGTTAGCACAGTGAAGCATGAGGGGGGCGTTGGTGACACAAAGGCACCAACCTGCGGGTGCACGAGCACCACATTCAGATTCTTCTTCGTTTGCCGCTGCAGGTTAGGAAACGAAGGCGAGAATGGGACAGTGCTCCCCGGTTCGTCCGCCAGGTCGTGTTGGACGCCAGAGGCACTGCAGTCCTTCTCCACAGAGCGCTCGGTGTGCTCTGCCGCCGCCGCTGCAGGTGCCGACGCCAATGCATGCCGAGCGGCTCCGGGGGCAGAAGCAGCACCTGCAACAGCGCACAGTGCGGCACAGCACACACACACCAGCGACGACGAGCAGGGGCAGAGAGACGGTCAGGGCAGGAGCATTGGCAACGGGGCTGGTAGCAGGTGCAGCGGTGGCGGTGGGCAGGGGCAGGGGCTAGGAGGCAGCGGCAGAAGGCACAAAGGCAGACACTGCAGCCAGCAAGAGTCGCGCCATTCACAAGCAGCACGGGGAGGAGCAGGGGCCTTGCAGACAGCTGCATCGCACTCCACTCGNTGGTAGCTCCACGGATGCCTGCAGGCAGATTCGCTGCGGACGCCTGCCAAACTCACATCGGCACAGTCTGCGCGCAGGATGGGTGCCCAATTGCGTCCGCCCCACCCGACTTAATTCGCCAACACCAGCAGCAGCAGCTGCTCCTGCCGCAGGCGCAGCAGCGCACTGCATCCGTGCTGGCAGCAGCAGCTGCGGCCACACTAGTGAAGAGGCCCTCGACGCAGCCGCCGCCGCTGCTGCCGTCGCGAAAGCGGCTGCCACCGGCACCCGTGCCGCAGAAGCCGCGGGCGGCAGCATGTGGACGTGAGAGAGGAAGAGACTGGCGCCGAAAGAAAAGAGCAGCGAGGGAAGCGGCACGGCGGCTGCTGCTGGCGCCCGCGACAGCTGTGAGTGTGTTACGGGCAAACCGCGGCCGACCTGTCTATCCTTGCGAGGCAGCAGCAGCGAACTTGCGCTGGCTCGGATTCGCTCGCCTTCACATTTGCTGTGGGTGCTATGGAGTGAGCGTGGCGCTGCAGACACAACCGTTAGTGGCTTGCTGCTTGGCTATGCCGTCGAGCGTGTGGTGTCAGTGGCGGATTTGGAGCACCGGGTCATGGAGACTGAAAGAGTAAAACTGATAAACAGATCCCTACAAGATCCGAATGACTGAAAACTGACACAATAGTCTGTAACGATACGTTCTATGCAATCTATGCTCGAACCACAGTTCTTCAGCTTTTGTAGTGCCACGTTGTACAGACAAGAACCAGAAACCAGTGCCGGCTGATACTTTCTCCAGATTTGGGTCTTCGAAAGACACTGAATCTTGTTTAAGATTACGATCTCCATCTATGCACATTCATGCAACAACGACGACAAACAACGGAGTTAGATTGCATATACACAAAAAGAAAGAAGCATATTAAGAAAGTTAAGAACATACAAAGAATTGCACAAACAAAGAAAACATTGTAAACGTATAAATATTTCTGAAACCAAATTCTATAGAAATTGAACTAAAAAAATATCACAGAGTAAAACTTGAATCAACTAAAGTAAAAAATGAATGTTCAAACACAATGATACCAAAACATCATTTGAGCAATGGTACAATAGAGAATACCAAAAATTACACTTAAAATGAATTTTTTTGAATTCATCAATTGTTTTTGAAATGGTATTTCTTCACATTAATGTATGCAAAAGGGACGTGAGGTGGATATTTTCTGCACACAAAATGAGAGTAAACACATTATACATTATGGATGTTACATTGATTCGGGATAATAACTAAACATACTCAACTCATGTCTCATTCTGAATTTCTTATACCATGGACGATGCCATGAACCCTAGGCAAGGGCTCAAAACTTATGACCCATCCAAAAGGATAACGTATGGGTAAGGATCACGAAAATGATGACAAGTTTTTTGCCCATTTTTCAAACACTGATTCATTCTCATAGCATGGGCATCATAAAACTTCCATCAAAGTTTTCCATGTAAATGATAATCAAGATTCACTCCTAAGAATGTGACACAAAAAAAACCATATGGCTCAAGTAACGTTCAAAAACATATTCAAATTCAGAAGCATCACTTAAAACACCCTGAACAATCATGGTTTTACATCATTAAACCAAAGATAATGTCAAATTGTGACATTTTTAATCAATCCATTTAAACTGACTCATTCATTAGATTAAATTTTTCCTATTTGATCATAAAAACTTAACTTTCATGTAAGAATCCCGCATAAATTTACATTCATACTTCTTGCTTTGGTCATCAAACACCAAAATTAACATAAAACATCATAATGAATATTGACAAACCAAACCACTGATCCATCAACCATTGTTTTCTGATAGTGGTTTATTCATTAATTCTATAATAAGGCCTTTATCATACATTTGAAAACCAGTACAAAAACATATTTAATAGAATTGACGATCTCTCACTCACAACCCCTCCCGTCCAACCGCACATGAGCGAAGGACACATGAAAACGATTTTGAGAAGCAGTGTTGAGACTCCTCCCACATAAGAGTTGACCCCCCTTGACATCCATGAGGGACTCAAATCATAACACTCTAGAATAACGAGGAAAAGCTTAAAAGCTTCCAAGGCTTGCTTGTCCACAAAAAGGTGATAAGGTCAACTCTATAAACACATTAGCATTCTATGAAGATGTAAGAACAATGTGAATGAAGCTTGCATGGGGATTCTAATTCATAAGCTTGGAACATAAGTACCTACTCTAAAGCACGGCAAGTGATGTATGGGATGTTTAAGTAAGGCAATGACTACGCTGGATTTTGGCTTTAGCAAGGCGTACTAGATTTCACTTTTTGAAGGAGTCCACGTGAAGTTCCGGATTTAATCGTAATTCCGTGGGGGTTTTCCTATAGGTAATTTCCATCATGTATGACCATATGATTCCTAGTTTTAAGTCCTCATGAACTTCTTCAAGCCCTAGACGTGTACAATTTGTTTTGATGTGTGGGTCAACGAAAAGGTTAAACTACCTTGGCCAACTCACTCGAGTGATTTCCTAGGTTTGACAACTTAGCAATTGTCTTGTACGAGGTAGCCTTTGAGATTACAAAGCCTACGAGGCTTGCATGAGTCATTTTATAGACATCAACACAGTCACCTAGCTCACACGTGACCTCGTGAAGGATTTACTACATCATCATTGTCACTTCCAATGTTGGAGGACGCATTACAGCATCAACTATTGGGACCGCAAGAACCACCACCTTCCAAAAAGTAGCCTAGACCACCAGGACAGCTACCACCTTGAGTACCAGTGTTAAAAGAAGCACCATTTGTGGTTCAAGTAACCAAGTAAAATCTCTCCAACTCCATTTTATGACCATCAACTATTCTGTACAATTGCTAGGGACTTGGTCACTCTACCGGACTCATACCCCAATGCTACTAGAGTTTCCTAAAGGTTCTCTCTGAGGACGTACCAACTCTACCAAAGAGTTGCTAAAGTGGAGAGGAGGTTTGCCGACATCATGACGGCATGTCGACCGAAAAGACGATAAACATGCAAGTAATCTTAGTCAAAGGCCAGACCCTTAGCAAGACTTTGCACCTACTAAGGACAAGGATGTGTTAGGTTTTTATTTCTTAGCAGGTCATAGGCTATTCCTCAAGTTGTACATGGCGTTACTCTTCTTTCTATTCTTCTAATGCAATCAGAGCTTTGGTATTTGCTTTTCACTAGTTTCACAAGCATTGCTTTGCACACCAAAGGTCATCCAACCAAGACTTTACTGTGGTCTTGGTATCAGAGAAAGGTTATGCGTTTACTTAAAGCCAGAATAGGAGCATATTTTGAATAGTCGTACGTGGAGATGCTCTCTGATGCATCTCTACAAGCTAGTAGTACCAATGTCGCTCACATTCATTACCGATAGAACTTCAAGAATGAGTACTACTCTTTGCCACAATTGGCGTCATCACCACAAGCACTAAAAGATTTCAACTACGTCACGAAGGTTGCATACGTGGTGTAGGATAACCAACCCACTCCTCGCATTCAAGAATCAGTTACGATGTCTGAGAGATCGGCTACACATGCACAGCAGGCTTCATCTTACATCTCAAAGACCTACATGGCTAGAGAGTAAACCTTGAAGTCTGACCTACGAAAGAAACTTTCCCGCATAAGCCTCAGGTGCTTCACAAGAATTGAGGACTACATCAACAAAGCCAAGTCATACACGTCAAGATTGCAATAGCGTATGCTCCCATTTTGAAGACAGTCTTGGTAAACTTCCTTCTTAACAGGATGATAAGAAGGAAGTGTGACGATTGCTACCGTTTGAAGAGGGGGCTTACTTGACGTATGTGTGCAAGGAATTGTTGATAAAAGAGCACGATCACAAGTTGCTAAAGAAAACGTTATGTCTTCTTTCTTATACAATAGACCTAGAAGCTTGCTCAACCCTCTTGTCGTTTTGACATCGAAAAAGTTCATCGTGAACTCATCTTATAAAACTAACAAGAATAAATCTTTTCCCTTTACACCCTCGAAAAACAGTAAAAACAAGCATATCAAATCTGAACTTGTTTGGAAGTTTTGCTTTTACAAGGATCCTAGACACATTAGGCTATATTGCAAGAAGGGGCTGACAAATTAACAGTCTACGAGGAGGCCCGAAAGTGAGGAGGAGTAGTCAAAGGATTTAGATGGTGGAAGGGAGGAAATTGATGAAGAAAATGAGAAGATTAAGTAGACAAGTACACTTGTAGTGCAAAAGTATATTGAATTCTCAAGATCAGGTTTCATGTCTTGAAACTTTGATGAACCAAGAAATTCTACTTGAGAAACGTGTATTACCTAACAAGTGGGTGAACTTTACATGTTGCAATCGACATGTCATGCCTCCAACACCTTTCATATAGTGGAAAAGATTGTGTTAATGTAGCAAGCAACTGGCATGTGCCAATGAAAGGCAAAGGGAAGATGACATTGACCAGGTATAAGGGAGCTTAACTTTACTTTCACAACGTACATATGATCCTTAGTACTTCTTTCAATCTCCTCTCGGTTGGAGAGTTGTAAATTTGGGAAGCACACACTGTGAGCAAGCGCAGGAGATTTCCTTTAAAAGTCGTGAAGGTGAAACCTTCGCTCAAGGGCACGTCTGCTCCAACAACATGATATGGCTTGACCTCAGCCCTATAGTTTAAAGAACCGCAGATCTTTCTTTGCTTATATAAATCAACATGGAGTGCATGATTCTTGGAATACACAGAACATTTTTTCCACACTTGAAAGAATGGATTCACTCTTGCAAGCCGCACGATGGCTTTGAAAAAGTACCTGTGGTCAATGACAAGCTTGCCATTTGTGCCTTCTGTTTTTGAGTGCAAAACGAGATGAATTCAGGTCATTCCGCAAAGACGAGGAGCATGAAAGCTATTTTAGGAGTGCCTCAAATGACTCCCTTAACTTCAATGTAAAGTTCTGACACTCAAAGTGAGTTTATTGAACATGGAAAACTTCTTTGCAATAAAAATAAAGAATCTTGCTCTAACTACAAGAAGAGGATAGCCCAAGACAAGGGCGTCAACTTTACTGCTTTCCTCTACACTCCGCAAGAATTTCTTGGCATGGCCGTGGTGTGAAATATGTTTCTTTGACCCGAAAAGGGGATGCTAGGGTGCCGAGAAGTATGATTTTCTCCGGAATCCCCCTCATAAACTTTTGTCAACAATTCGATAAGACTCAACAACATTCAAGGAGGAGTATATTTATATAAAGAAAGTTTTAAAAACAAACTCTTGACCACTCATGGTGCTTGTATTGGTTATGTCTTTAGAAACAACATCAACTGGGCTTCATTGGTTGTACAGCAAAGATGGAGGTGAAGGTGGCGTCGAGTTCCAAACTCAGAGCACCACCATCCACCAAAAGGAGGCCTTATGAGACCTCATCACGCATTTGGAAGCACCAATCGCCGCAAGAGGATCTCACACATAGTCACGTGCAACTCTTTTCTTTCCCTAATGCCGTACTACAAAGTTCACACTTCAGTGCTAGCTGACATCGTAGCTCGCCCTACAAGACAAAAGCGCCCTATCAACAACAAAAGTGGATTGTAAGGCCTTGCCGGCGAGCTTGTAGAAAATGCATAACAGACGATTGACACAGCAAAAGAGGCCCTTTCCATTGTCAGTAAACTTGTTGTGAACCCACTCGAGTGAAAACTTACTTTGTGAGCCATATAAGTCAATCTGGAGACACAAAAGTAGGCTTCCACATGGGTAACATTGACATCGTATAAAACACCAAGGGCCAAGCAACAAGCATTTCTATCATTCAAAAGAATGAATGCTCCAAAGAAACAATCCAGTGTCGTTTTTTCATGCAACGATGAGTAAGGAGAAAAATAGTGTTTCATGAGATGTTTTTTGAGCTGTTAACTCCTTCTAAATAGCTCTCGATCAACTCAATCAAGGTTTGAAGAGTCATGTATATAATAGTAGAGTTTTCAGTTGTAATCATGACCCTTCAGGTGAATTTGAAGGCACCCGTAGAGACCTTAGGGAGCTAAACCTAGCTTTGTTTAAAAAATCTTTCCATATGGAGAACAAAGATGCGTTCTTTGGATATGATTGAGCATTCATGACACATCTAAGGACGGAAAATTGAGGGGGCCCACATCTCTTGGCTTCCAAACAACGATATTTCTTTTCATTACCAAATCATAGTGGTGACTTTATATTGTATAATTTTATTTGCCAAGAAACAAATTCAAGTCTGGCCAAGTCGTTTTACCCTGACCAATGCACTTGTGAAGGGGATTGTTGGAATGATGTGATAACTGTGGTAGATTTGGACTTCAGCACTGCGCAATAGATTTCAATATTTAGAAGAGTCCAGAAGAAGTCACACATTCTACTATGATTTAATAAAAAATTGTACATGGAATTTCCATAACATAGGGCAAAATTATTCCATGTTTTATGTTCTCCAGGATATTTTCCAGACCTTCACGTGCACAAATGGTTTTTGTGCATGGGTCTAAAAAAGGTGGGACTACTTCAGCCAACCCACAAGACTGATGTCCAAGGTTGGACAACTAGGCAACTACCTTGCACAAGGTAATCTTGGAGAGTATGAAGCTTACAAGGTTTGCGTTAGCCATTGTACAGACATCAACACAGTTGCCTAGCTCACATGCGCCCTCATGGAGGATTGACTCGATCATCATTGTCACTTTCGGGCTAGCCTGTATCAAGTTTATGTTATTAAGGTGTTCATATGCTGTTCCTAAGGTTGTACATGGTATAGTTGTACGTTTTATTCTTGCAATATGATTATAGCCTTTGAATTCACTTCTTAGTTGTTGTATAAGCATTCTTTCGCTCACCAAAGGTCCTAACAAGACTAGAAGGCCAACCAAGAATTTGTTGTGGTCATGCAAACTTCCTGTATATGAGAGGGCGGATTTCTTTGAAAAATGGCCGAAAAACAGGTGCTTGACCACAATCATCCTTAAAGGGTCCAAATTCTACAGTTTGTGAACCTCAAGATGAAGAATATCAAGCTTAGTTCTATGAGTGGTAAGACACATAGGTCAAGAATTTATCAGTGGAAACGTAGTTAAGAACATGTGAATGAAGATTAGAAGCAATCCATCCAGAATATGCAAGTTGTCAAAATACATTTTGAGAACGTTTAAAAGACCATATAAGAAATCCAACTATTATTCTGCACCTACTGATCAATTTGTACCAAAAAGGCTATGAATTGGATAGAAATCAGCACTGCAAACAAAGTACAATTGTAAGAATAAATGCTAAACAGGTTTAGATGACTTCATTCACCTTAAAAAGATAAAGAAATTCATGGCTAAAATGTATTTCAACATTTAAAAATCTTTTTTGAAATGCGTATATGCTTTTGCAAAATTTTTAACAATGATGTTATTTACTTATCATGAATAAAAGAATTGGTTTTAATGATGGTGTCACAATAATGAAGTTTTTTAATGATTCGTTTATTTCCATACATTATTATGTTTATTTCATATACTTTTCAAAAACATGATATGTATTATATCGAATAAACGTGAATTAAAGATATTTCAAAGAAACAAAAGAAGAACAACCTCAATTTGATTTATTGGGTAGTTGAGGGCAAAACATTTTCGATTACCTTGACTCTTCTTTTATGCGGGTTGAATCCCAATCCTTTTAATGTTTTAAAATATTTTGTTCAATAAACATTTTTTTTGCATTGGTGAACGTGCTTCCACATTTGATTGAAATAATTTAGAAATTGTGTGTTTTGATTCTTTAAACAAATCAAAAATTTGATATGATGTGTATACAAATCATTTTTTAGCGTGGAGAAACACAAAAAATATTTATGTTATTGAATAGTGATTGGAAAACGAATTTCAAAAGTAGATATGTTTTTGATTTAGGATAGGAATTAATATGAAACTTGATCATCTACATGTTTTCACGCATGTGGATGAATTGTTTACATCCACTCCATTTGATATGCCTTTAACATGGAAAGTTTTCCCTTCACTCATACGGCATTTATTTGGTATTTAGATATTTTTGATTTTTTTCAATCACTTACTTTACAACGAGGTTTCTGTGTATGGGTGCAATTCCTCTTAAGTTTGAAGCGACGAAATGTTTGGAACCATGTGAAAATTAATCAGAGTTATTGCACCTTATAACTCTCAATATCAAACCATTTTCAATGAATAACTTTGTAGAAATAGGGGCACTAGGATAGAATGGTATTCAGCCTTTTCATTTTCATCCAATTTAACTCTATGTATATTTCATGTCATTTTGAGTTGTGTTACACTTTGTTGTACCTAACTCTCTTCAATGATAAGAAACCTCTCACCCTTTCAATAATGTGAAATGGACAAGTGAGTGAAATGAGTAAAATCTCCATATTTGTTTACCTCAATTCTATACATCCTGCTAACCTTCCAGTTATTTGAGGCATTATGCTAAGTGATAGGGGAAGTGGAAGTCTACCAACCACGTTTTCTCAAATTGTTCTAGTCTGAAGTAATAAATCAAGAAGAAAACATTATACCATATTCTTTACACTTTGCTTGGAAGAATATCTTTTATCCTTTTTGTACCAATTTTTCACGAAGAATCACATACAACAATGTGAGAACTCATCCATAAAGTGGAAATGGTAAATCCATTTGTAATTGTATATTGAGTAGTACGATTTAACTTAGTTATGTCTAGGTGAAATGGATTTAATCATGTTTTTGTTTCCTTTTTGGCCTTCCCTCTTTCAAAGTTATTGAACTCTTGGTTTCCCTAAGGCTATTATCCTTAATGGGTGGCTTGAGTATCATAGTGTTAGTTGCGTTAACACTTTTCATACATGTTTTTACAAGTAAAAGTAATACTATGGTACTAGGTATAAACATGGTTAGCTCTGTAAAACCTAGAATAACAACTCATTAAATTCTTATTGAAATTATTGTTAATAAATGTAATAAATTTCAATAAAAACATTGATGAATTAATAATCAGAGCGAGTCTTTTAAAAAAAATACTAATTCAAATGATGAATGAAAGATGTGAAGAAAATGTTAAGTACATATCGTGTGTTTTAATATTCTTGGATATAGTTAGAATAATGGTATTACGTTTTTCATAGATAATTGTTCCGACAAAATAAACCATGTGAACTTTATGATGCATTTTCCTTCAGCATACATGGCGTGTCTTCATTATGCCTTGACGTCTTTAGACTCTTAAGAAAGGCATGAAGTATTGGTGTACAAGTTTCCTTAACTATCATCAGAACATCGTCAATTTAATTAATCCTTATAAATTTTAAGGGATTCATTACCCAAGTGAAACAACAGAATGGTGCTAGAATTATTCTTTATTTCATATTTTTCATAAACATTGAGGAATATTCATTTAAGTTTTTCAAAATGATAAATACGTTGAAGTAAGAATGATTTCATTGAGAAGTTTTTCATCATCAAGTCTGTGAAATTCCACAAAAATTTTCGTAGGAAATGATTTGTTGTCATGAGACCCTCACACTGAATTGATATTCATGTCTCAATGGGTCTCTTTTGTAGCCACATAATTGTTGATCTTGAGAGGATGTTTTGTGAGCTCTTTAAGATGAAACGATATTATAAACGTTGGATTTGTCTAATAATCTCTGAAATTAGTCCGCATGTATTTTTCCAAGATAAATGTGATCGCATTGATATTGATCTTGATTGTGGAAATGTTTTAGAGTTTGTGATGTGATTTCAGATGCGAATGGACGAAAAAGGGGTTTGTTTTTGCTCACTGGCAGTTAAGGTGATACTTTTGTCCGAGATCGCCGGCTCCGGTTCCGATCACTTTCATTGACGAGTAGGGTGGCTTTCTCGAGTCTCTTTAGAAAGTGCTCAATTCGCAATCCCGATTCAGATTGTTGTCCGGCAGGGGATGCAAAATCGAGCGGCGACCAAGGGTGGAGAGAGCTACGGCAGCATTCGGCATCGGCAGTGGGGGCAGCGACAAGACCAGCCTCAAGTGCAGCGACAGCAACAGTTAAGAGTACTCAGGCCCTTCATATCATCCTGCTTCGCAACTCCAGCCTGGTTCAGCCGCTTCGGCGCGATGCAGCAGCAGCAGCAGAATCAGCAGCATCCGATGGAGCGGCAGAACCAGCAGTGGTTGCAAGAAGCGGCGACACGGTCTCCCAGGTTGCTTGGCACGCTGGTGCAGCTGCTGCGTCAAGGTACTCCCCGTCAACGCATGGCTTGTGTTGTGCTGTGCTGCATCTTATCGCGTCGCGTTCCAGTGCGTAGAAGAGAATGTGGCAGCTAATGCACGTCGTTGTTGTGTGTGTGTGTGTGTGTGTGTGTGTGTGTGCGTGCGTGCGTGCGTGCGTGCGTGCGTGCGTGCGT
>SZWC01005616.1:87210-99155 GCA_023375785.1 Penium margaritaceum | reverse complement strand
GTCTTGGGCGGCTTCTCGAAGGAAGCCGCGTCAAGACCGAGAGCGGGCTGTGTACGAATGAGCCTGGACACAGTGTCCGTGCTCACATGACACAGGCGCCGATGTAACAGGCGCTGGTGGTCAGGAGACAACACCCTCGTGACAAAGACGCGGGCAGATGAGCAAGGGGAAGAGTCAAGAGCAGAGCAGCGCACGATGCGATACAGGTCATCCACAACAGAGGCACGCAACACAACCGTGGAAGTGTCAAGTGCAGTGATCGTGGCATCATCAATGGAGTGGTGAATAGAGAGACCCATCCTCGTGCAGGCACGAACAGAGAGCAGGCTGAGCTCTAGATCAGGCATGAAAAGCACGTCAGAAAGATACACGGGACCAGACGGACCATCGAACCGTACGACCCCTGTCCCCTGAACAAGTAGTGACTGCCCAGAACCTGTCCGCACTAACCGAACAGACCCAACAGGACCAAGCACGACAAAGGCGGTACGGTCGCAGGTCATGGGGTGAGTGGCCCCTGAGTCAATGATCTAGTGGCCACTCGCCTCACGACCTGTGGTGGTCACAGTACAACGAGCAACGGAGCACGCTACCTCTGCTGGACGCTCAGCAAGTGTGGCAGGACAGCGGGACAATGCACGACGATGCGACTCATTCAACCACTCTTTGCTGTCAGACTCATCCTCACCAGGCGACGTAGCCCCCTCACAAGTACGACCACGTGCCACAAACACAGATGGACAGTCAATCTGTGGACCACTCGGCTGTGACAGCACACTCGCACCTCCCTGTGAGCGAAGTGCCAGCAGTCGACGTAGCTCTGCGATGGTCTGGTCCCTCGGGTCCAGCGTGGTACTCCCCCCGGATGGCGGAGGATCTGCCGCCGGTGCTGCCCCCGAGGTCGCTGCTGCACAGGCTGCTGCTCCAGTGCGGATCCGCTCCTCGTGGGCTGCCTGAAGACCGCGGGTGATCCTCGCCCAGTCCAGCTCCTGCTGACACTCAGTGTAGCGATGAGGTCCGTCGCAGTTGTGGCAGCGGACCGCCCGTCCGGTGCCACCGGAAGGCTGCTGCGGTCCCCTCTTCTTCTTCCCCTTCTTCCCCTTCACGGCTGCTGCAGTGGCTGTCGGAGTAGCAGGGGAGGAAGCGGGAGAGGCAGAGGTGGAGCTGGTGGGGGTGAAGGTGGACGACGGTGTGGAAGGCGTAGAGGACGTCGCTCCCACTGCTGCTGCGGCCATGGCGCCCTGCCGATGCGCGCGGGCTGCCTCGTCAGCTGTCGCGACCTGGATGAAGTACCGCTGCGCCCAGGGCAACAGCTGCAGGGTGTCGGACATGGACGCGAGGACGTCCTGGTCGAGGCGGGAGAAGGTGTCAGTGAGCTCGGGGCGCACTCCCAGCATGATGGTGTCCAGCGCCCAGAGCTGAGAGCCGCCTCCGGTGCCCAGACGAGTGTACAGGCGCATGGCCCGACGCCAATAATCAGCTGCTGACTCCGAGGATCCCTNAGTCAAACCCCGCCTTGCTGTCGTAGCGAGGCGGGGAAGTCTCGAAGTCCTTGGGTCGTCGCTCCGTGGGGAGCTGGACCTCTGGTGGTGCTAGGAGCGGGCGTGGGAAGGGCATGAAAGGCATCAACGCTGCTCCTCCAGCGGCACCCGAGACCTGACGCGGGTCGGTCTGATGCTGCTGCTACTGCTGCTGCTGCTATTGTTCCCTCGGACTGGGCGCCGGTGTCTCAATGCGCAGGCTCCTCATCTGCTCCATCAGCCGGCGTAGCGCGTCCTCCCCAGTGGGAGGTGGCGCCTGATCCCACTCCTCGACCATGGACTCTCGTCTCTGCGCAGGGGCGGCAGTGGGGCCAGCAGACTCCTGGGCCGATGGGGTTGCCTCTCTCTCTCTCCTGGGCTGATGTCCCGGTGTCCCAGACAGAGAGACCAAGGCATCGCGGATCTGTCGCAGCATAGCTGACTGCTCATCCTGGCGCTGGCGGAGTGACGACTGCTCCACCAGCAGGAAGTCAATCGCCTTTGAGCGTGGGTTGCGGCCCCCGCTCGTGACGGTGTCCTCCAGCTCCTTGCCCTTGGAGCTGCCCGGCTCCATGCTGAGGCGGTGCGAAAGTTGTCCGAACGCAGAACCATCAGCGTTTCTCGCCGATTTAGGACGGTGCCAAAAGTCGACCTTCTGACCAAAAAATCGGCGAAATGCTGAAAATTTAAAAATTTAAATTTTAACCACTAAAACTTGAAGGTTGTCCAAATGAAGCGAAATTTGGACCACAGAGGCGTCTGAGGATGCTGAAGACAATGGTGAAATTTTCGTCTTCAAAAAGTGGGGAAAAAGGCCAAAACGACCTGATGTTGTGCTCAGGCCGAAAAAATGAAAAATTCAAATCAGTGATGCGGAACGGTGAATGCTGGAGGCTACAGAGCTCCAAATGAGGCGAGAGAGGGCGCGATGGAAAGCTTGAGATCTAAGCTTTCCAACGAGCCATAGCGCGCAACTTTTGGTGGCTATTTGAGTCCGGCACAGGCGGGTGAAGAGAGGATGGCGGCTGACACGATTTGCGTCTGCAGTTCCTCCACGTCCGTGCGGCATCCAGGAAGCTGCACGGCTGGAGTCAGCACCTACAAAAGGTACTGGTGCCTCTGGTGCCTAAGTGGCCACGGCCGCCGCTGCTGCTGTTGCTCACTGATGGTGCTGTTGCTCGCCCGGTTTGCGGCTCCAAGTCGCCACACGGGCGGCCTCGGACCGGCTGCTGCTGCGCGCAAGGGCTCCAACGGCCTCAAGCCGTTGTGGCACGCTGCAGCTGCAGCATGAACCTGCCGTTGAGGTTTCTGACGCATCAGGATGATGGCATATGCGTCGCTGCGTGCTCTTGTCGCTTCAAGCGACTCAGGGTGGTGATGGGTCCAACCAGGACCTGCTGCTGCTGCTGTGGGCTGCTGCCACTGCTGCTGCTCACTGCAACTGCGGCTGTTGCGTCTCTGCTGCGCAGCACGACGAGCACTGGCTCGTCTGCTCTGATACCATGAGAAGATTCCAGGAAGCTTCCTAGCCTTTCTGCTTGCTAGCCTGACAACACGGGTCTAGCTGGTTGACACACAGGTCATGCAAGGGAGAGCAAGGGTAGGGAGAGACACGTGCACTTGTATCTCAAGCTTCAACTGAAGTTAATGCAGAGAGAGATAACAAATGACAGGTCCACAACATAAATAGCCGCCGTGGCTCACAGCGGATGGCGCACACGGCGGTGCCTGTCAAACCTGGACCGGCCCAAAACCACTGTTTTGGCCATAATTCTGCGCACAAGCGTCCAAACGGAGCGCCGTCTGATCCTACGGATGCACAACGAAAAGACAGACACAACGACTGGTCACACGCCTACGTCCGGGAACAGCCGGAGAGTGTAAGAAAACAAACATGTAAATCAGCCTGGCAGGGTTGTCCACCGAGAAAATCCTGAAGACCTCCAAACGTAGTCCGTGGGCTGTGGGAGCCCTCTGGTACACTGGGTAGGCTGCCAGGCTGCCTCCAGCGGGTGGAGCATCACCTCAGGGAACTCTGTCTCCAACTGGGTCCGCCTCAAGCATCTGCACGAGCATGGATACGGCCGAGTGGTCACAACCAACTGTACAACTGTGTATGACTGACAACATCACAACAACATTGACACCCCTTGAAGCATAGGAGGACGAAGACCGAGGAGAGGAAGGAGGCGGTAGTGGTCTTTTTGGGAGAGGAAGCAGGGTGAAGATCTCCAAGTTGGCCGCGGAGGACACTTGGCGGGCGTCCTAGTGACCAGCTTGCACTTACTCGTGGATGTAGAAGTACCAAAGCTCGATGTGTTTGGTACGAGCGTGGAACACTGGATCCTTGGTGAGGGTAATGGTGCTGGCGTTGTCCCACCAGAAGCAGGGCTGAGGTTGAGGATGGCCAAGCTTGCGGAAGAGGGTGCGGAGCCAAGTGGCCTTCTGTGCTGCCATGGTGTCGGTGTAGAGTTTCGCTTCGCAAGAGGAGAAAGAGAGGGAAGAAGATCGAGTGGATCGCCAACTCATGAGACCAGAACCAAGGTGCAAACCATAGCCTTGGGTAGAAAGGCGATCCGCTCGGTCGTCCGCCAAAGAAGAATCGGTGAAACCCTTGAGAGAGAGATGTCCGGGGATCCACCAAGAGTAAGGCCGTACACTTTAGTGGAGTGGAGGTAGCGGAGGAACCGCTTGGCAGCATGCCAGTGGTAGGTGGAGAAGCGGCCTAGTCCAACGAAGTGAGAGAGGACGCTGAGAGGGTAGGCCAGGTTAGGACGGGTGCAGACCATGGCATACATGAGACAGCCAAGCAACTCAAGAAAGGGGTCCAAAGAGGGGTTGATTGTGGGGACAGAGGGGTCAGTGAGGCCGTGCTCAGTCGAGAGAGGTGTGGTGGCGCCGCTCGATTGGAGGTGTCCGAATATGAGGAGGATGGTGTTGATGTACGTTTCCTGAGAGACGGTGACGGTGCGGTTGGGGCGGTCCCGCCAAACCTCCATGCCCAAGTAGTGGGTAAGCTCGCCGAGATCCTTCATAGTAAATTGCTACATGAGGGCTTCTTTGAGAGCAAGGAGCTCGGCGAGGTCACTAGAGGTAAGTGTCATGTCGTCAATGTAGGAGAGGAGGAAGCAAGTGGAAGAGGAAGTGCGGATGAAGAGACTAGCATCGGATTGTGTAGCATGGAGCACGAGGGACATGAGAGCAGATTAGAGCTTGGAGTGCCACTTGCGGGGTGCTTGTTTCACGCTGTAGACGGGTCGATGAAGATGCCAAACGGCGTCGGAGACGTTGGTGGGATGACCTTTGGGAGGTTCAAGAAAGATGGTCTCATGAAGATCACCTTGAAGGAAGTCGTGTTATGTTCTGTGTATGCCCCTGGTCCAATCAGCGGAAGATTTAGACTGGGTATGCACTGCGCTTGTAGCACAAGTTCCCCAGCGACACGAAGAGAGGCTTAGAGAGACAAGGCATGCACTGCTCATCCTTGTGGAGTAAGTCCCCTTGGTCTACTCTTGGTAGTCTACCTGGTGCATGCTCCTTAGGACAACTTCCTACAGCCTAGTGGGTGAAGGCGACGTCTCATAAGCAAGAGGTCCCGGGTCGAATCCTGCCAGGACCAAATTTTCTTTGTGACTAAAAAGGGCCAAGGAAGCTTCCTAGAAGTCTCTAAGGTCCAAGGTGGATCAAGCGCCACTTGGCGGTCATTGAGGGTGCCATGTCATCAAAGCTGATGACACTGTCTAGGGTGGCCTTGGGGGGAGGCCCCTCCAAGGAGTCACTGGGAGCACTGACCAGAGACTATATAAGGCCTGTCATTTGCATGTGATTACATATCATCTCTTACTCTTGAGACTTGGGAGAAAACTAGTCCCTTGTTGGCCACCAAGAAAGAGGATAAAGAACATGCGCAAGTGCACACTTTGGTGTGTAGCATTGCCAGTTGGGTGAGAGTTTGGAACACTCTCCGGCCACGATTGGGACAAGCTAAGTGAACCTTTCAGTGTGGAAAATCCACTCTGTGGGTGATCTCTACCTTGGTTGAAATACCAAGGGCGGTCGGCGGTTTGCCTGTCGGCGTCGTTTACTCTAGACCGTGGCCAAGTGCGGAGTGACAAAGGGTTATGGGCCCACACTGATCAGGAAACTTGGTTCTTTGTACCACCGCTCAGTTCACGTGGCTGGTACCTCCGCAGAGACAAGACACCACTGCTCCATCTGCTTCATCGTCGGTCCACTTGGACCAAAGTACGCATTGTGAGAGACCGGACGCGGGTTGGACCCGTGGTCCACTTTTGCTCTCCACGGACAAGGAACGAGGATACGCTCTACCATTGTTGGTATGACCCTCGAGTCCTAAGTGGGTTACGCTCTGCCCTTATGGGTACGACTCCGTGTGTATGGGAGCACTTCCTCCACAATAGATAGGAGACCATCAGCTGGAGGGGTATGCAACGGACTGCACCTTGAAAATCTGTAGCGTGAAGTATGAGGCTGATCACCATGAGGTGATCAGCCTCATCAGCTTACATCGGCCTCAACGAAGCAGAATAGCAGAGACTAAGTGGGCATCCTTGACCACACCGCAATCATGCCGGGGGGTCAAGAGATCGTTCCAATCACCTCACGGCCCGCCGAGTTGGGTGCGGCCAACGCCATCGCACGCTTCGATGGCAAAGCCTTTGGCACGTGGAAATGGCAGTTTGAGGTGGTGATGCGCGTGTGCTGGTACCTCAACATGCTGAAAGGGACGGAGGTAGCACCGGAGGACGAGGCAAGCGCGGAATACGCAGGGTGGCAAGAGCGGAATGACATTGCTCCCTCACTCCTCGTCACGTCCATAAGCCCCTCCCTAATCTCCCACATTGAGGGGTACACGACGGCAGCTGAGGCTTACACCAAGCTGACGAACGTGTACCAGTCAACTTCCCTCGCCAATCGACTCTTCATCCTGCAGCGCCTCATCGGGGTGCGGGTGGGCGAGGGGGAGTCCATCTCGGACTTCCTCCAGCAGTTCGAAGGACTGCTTCAAGAAGCCTGCGCCATGTCCTGGCAGCTCGACCAACAGATGCAGGCCATGATTCTCCTCATGGCCTTGCCACCAAGCTGGAGCCCCATGATCACCACCTTGGGTGGTTGGGAGGAGTCGGAGTTCACGTACCCTCGTGTCTCCGAGTTTGTCCGGAACGAGGCCATGCGGCGCAACATCGGCGTCATCAACAATGTTGCGTACGCGAGTGGCTCGGGAGGCACCTCCTCTCATGGCAATAACAGAGGCAGTGGCGGCGAGAAGAGCGGCAAGAAGAAGGGCAAGTGCCACAACTGTGGCAAGGCGGGGCATTGGGCGCGGGAGTGTCGCGCACCAAAGAAGGAAGGAGGCGGTGGTGGGAGCAGCAACGTGAGTAAGAAGGTAGACTCGACGTCCACGAGCATGATGGCCGAGAGGAAGGCCCCTCCCAAGGGCTCTGCGCTGCCGCGGCCGGGAGCCTTCGGGCTCGACAGTGGCACGGACTACCACACCTCTTGCGAGGCATGTGGCTTCTCGTCCCTCACACCGTCCACGGCTAAGTTCCGGTGCGCCAACGGCGGCATCGAGTACGCGGCTGGTGAGGGAGAGAAGGTCGTGCACACGCGGCTCAATGGAGCCGACAAGGAGTTGCGGCTGTAGAACGTCGTCTACATGCTAACTTTCGCCGTGAACCTCCTCTCCGTCTTGCGGATTACGGATCACGCAATGACAGTGGTGTTCACACAGAAGGAAGCCGTCATCCTCAAGAACAAGGACGTGATGATTACCTACGCTGCGTCAGACCTTGTCGCCAAGGTGCCACGAACGGATGGGCTCTACTATCTGCAGACGAAGAGCGCGGAAGGGCATGCTTGGGCGACAGAGGCAATAGCAAAATTTGCACCATCGCCGAACGCCAAGACACCATCCATGCCGCCTGTTGTGGCGGCTAAAGACACGGAAGCAGCAACTGCGAAGCTGTGGCACAGACGCCTTGGGCATGTGGCCGAAAGCACCTTGTAGGTCATGCAGGAGCAGAAGCTTGTACGCGGGCTGGAGGGGTGTGAGCTGAAGGGTGGATGCAACGCTGGGTGTCAGGCTTGCCTGCAAGGGAAGACAAAGCGCAAACGCTTCTCCAAAAACGGTCGCAGAGCAGAGGGCATACTCGACCTCGTCCATAGCAACGTGTGTGGCCCCATGCGCACCACGTCCAACGGCGGCTCCAAGTACCTCCTCACCTTCATCGATGATTACTCTCGGAAGGTGTGGGTGTACTTCCTCAAAACAAAGGGAGAGGTGCTGGAGCGCCTGCAAGAGTTTGTCGCCATGGTGGAGCGACAAACCGGACGGAAGGTCAAGGCCCTACGGAGCGACAACGGCGAAGAGTACGAGGGGTGCAAGCCGTGGCTTCGAGCACACGGCATTGTCCACCAACCTACTACCCCCTACACACCGCAGAGCAACGGCGTGGCCGAGCACATGAACCAGACCATTCTGGCCATGACGCGAACCATGCTGTTCGACTCCAAGCTCCCTCCTCGCTTTTGGGCGGAAGCAGTGCGCACTGTATGCTACCTCATCAACCTCATGCCTGCTATAGCACTACGCAGCAAGGGGACAGAAAAGGAGCAAAGTGCAGAACGCATATCGCCGCAGGAGGTGTGGTCGGGAAAGAAGCCGGATGCCTCTCACCTAAAGGCATTTGGCGACACGGCTTGGGCCAAAGTCCAGGACGGGCAAGGAGCGGGGTAGTTAGATGCACATGCGCACAAGTGCGTGATGATCGACTACGAGGCCGCACACAAGGCGTACAGGCTGTGGGACCAGGCAGTAGGGAGAGTCATCACCTCCAGAGATGTGACCTTCCAGGAAGAGTCACATGGCAAGGGAGAACTGCTGGACCCAGAGAACTCTCCAAAACAGGGAAAGTGGATCATGCTACTGGAGGCGGGTGACACACCCCCACCTAACTGGCGTGGGACGCCAGTGGCCGTAGACAGCGAGGCTGCCAATTCAGGGAAAGCGTCTGCTCAAGCTGAAACGGAGTTGACATCCAACACCGCGTCGGAGACATCCGAGGCCTCCTCGGAGGCTAGTGGCTCTTCCCTTCCAGCGACCCCTCCTGGGGAAGCACAGCAGCAGCAGCAGCACGAGCAGCCAGCACCAGCACCACTACGGCGTAGTGAGCGCCAAGCAAAGCCTACAAAGCAGTACGACGGAGGGAAGGCCGAGTGGAGTGGCCTGAGCTAGTCGTGCCTTGTGCAGGGAGAGCCGGCTACCATCGCCGAGGCTCTGTCGCGGCCGGACGCCGCTAAGTGGAAGGAGGCGATGGAGAGCGAGCTTGCCTCCATCGAGGAGAACGGAACATGGGAGCTGGTGGACAGACCACCAAACGCACACGTGGTGGGCGTGAAGTGGGTCTTATGCATCAAACGCAAGCAAGACAACAGCATCGACAAATACAAGGCAAGGATCGTCGCGAAGGGGTTCTCACAGAGAGCAGGGTCTGAGTACGACGAGACCTACTCTCCTGTCGCGTCCTTCCCCTCCATCCGCACCTTGTTGGCTGTGGCTACGGCGCGCAACATGGAAATCCAGCAGATGGACGTCAAGACCGCCTTCCTCTACAGGCAGCTTGACAAGGAGATGCTAATGGAGGTGCCCAAGGGTATCAAGGCAAAATCCGGGCAGGTGTGTCGCCTCATCAAGGCGCTCTACGGGCTGAAACAGGCCCCAAGGATCTGGTACAAGGAGATGGATAGCTTCATGGCTGGCCTTGGCTTCTCGCACTGCCACAACAACCCCAGTGTGTATGTGCGTGCGGATGACCAGGGGCTCTTGCTGGTAGCGTTGTACGTGGATGACCTGATTCTGGCCTCCACCTCCATGAAGGCCCTCGAGGCCCTCAAGGAGAAGCTGCATGGGCGGTTTCAGATGAAGGACATGGGCGAGCTCGAGTACTACTTGGGCATCGCCATACATCGCATACGAGCTGCACGCACCATCGAGCTCAACCAGACGAAGTACATCTCAGAGGTGCTTCGGCGCTATGGCATGGAAGACGCCAAACCCCTCAGCGCTCCTCTCCCCACGAAGTGCAATCTCACCTCCGCCCACTCCCCCAGCACGGAAGCCGAGCGCCACGAAATGCAGGATGTGCGGTACCAGTCTGTGGTGGGTAGCATCATCTATGCCATGGTTAGCACGCGGCCGGACATCTCCTTTGATGTGGGGCTAGTCAGTCGGTTCGTGGCCAACCCTGGGCCACTCCACTGGCAGGCCGTGAAGCGCATTTTGCGCTATCTCAACAAGACACGGCACATGGGGCTGCAGTACGGCGGCCTTCAAGGAACAGACCCATTGCGCCTCAAGTGCTACACCGACGCAGATTTTGGAGGCAACGTGGATGATAGGAAGTCAACCTCGGGCTTTGTGTGCCTTGTGAACGGCGGTACTGTGTCATGGGCCTGCCGCAAGCAGGACTGTGTCTCCATCTCAACGGCAGAAGCTGTGTACGTGGCGCTGTCTGAGGTGTGCAAGGAGACGCAGTGGCTACGCAGCTTGCTTGCTGAGATGCACGCACCACAGAAGGAGGCCACGGTCGTCCACGTCGACAACCAGAGCGCGATGGGCATCACGTTCAAGGACACCCCCTCCAGGCGGACCAAGTACATCGACATCCACTATCACTACACGTGCGACCTCGTCGCCAAGGGAGTGGTGGATCTGCAGTACATCGCGACCAAGCAAATGCTCGCGGACTTCCTGACGAAGCCGCTGGACAGTGACCCGCACATGGCAGGGGCACGGGGCATCGGGATGGTGAGCGCAGCAGACGAGGGCTGAACGGGCGGCCTACTTCACAAGTGGCCGACATCGCTGGGCCCATGGCCGCAGATGGACGCAGGTGCAAGGGAGAGTTTGTTATGTTCTGTGTATGCCCCTGGTCCAATCAGCGGAATGTTTAGACTGGGAATGCACTGCGCTTGTAGCGCAAGTCCCCCAAAGACACGAAGAGAGGCTGAGAGAGACAAGGCATGCACTGCTCATCCTTGTGGAGTAAGTCTCCTTGGTCTACTCTTGGTAGTCTACCTGGTGCATGCTCCTTAGGACAACTTCCTACAGCCTAGTGGGTGAAGGCGACGTCTCATAAGCAAGAGGTCCCGGGTCGAATCCTGCCAGGACCAAATTTTCTTTGTGACTAAAAAGGGCCAAGGAAGCTTCCTAGAAGTCTCTAAGGTCCAAGGTGGATCAAGCGCCACTTGGCGGTCATTGAGGGTGCCATGTCATCAAAGCTGATGACACTGTCTAGGGTGGCCTTGGGGGGAGGCCCCTCCAAGGAGTCACTGGGAGCACTGACCAGAGACTATATAAGGCCTGTCATTTGCATGTGATTACATATCATCTCTTACTCTTGAGACTTGGGAGAAAATTAATCCCTTGTTGGCCACCAAGAAAGAGGGTAAAGAACAAGTGCAAGTGCACACTTTGGTGTGTAGCATTGCCAGTTGGGTGAGAGTTTGGAACACTCTCCGGCCACGATTGGGACAAGCTAAGTGAACCTTTCAGTGTGGAAAAACCACTCCGTGGGTGATCTCTACCTTGGTTGAAATACCAAGGGCGGTCGGCGGTTTGCCTATCGGCGCCGTTTACTCTAGACCGTGGCCAAGTGCGGAGTGACAAGTCGGTGGAGACATCCATGGATTGGGGCTCCATATTGCAAGTGGCATCGATGTGGAGGAGTGTTCGGAAGGTGGTGAGTTTGGCTGTGGGTGAGTAGGTGTCAAAGAATTCAACGTCGTGCTGCTGAGAAAATCCTTTGGCGACGTACCGGGCTTTGAACTCAACAGGCTTCCCAAGGGCGACTTTGACCCAGTACATCCACATTCATTTCACCATGTTGGTGGTGGGAGGGCGAGAAACCTCTCAGTAGGTGCCGATGGACTGAAAGTTGGCGACTTCACTATCCATGGCAATGCACCACTCCGCGGCGTGAGTTCCACCAAGAGCTTGCTCATAGGTGGCAGGAACCGGGATGGGAGGGGAGGGAGTAATGGTGACGGAGAGGAGAAGAGTGGACGGAGGGAATAGGGTGGGGTCTAAATGGTGGTGAAAATTTGGAGGAGAGGGACCGTGGTGAAGCCAATGAGGAAGGGTAGCAAGGGAAGTTGTGAGGGAGAGGACTTCTTCACAACGGTCCTCAACGAGACCAAGGTCACCACTGGGAGGGAGGGGTGGCTGAAGGCGGGAGGAGCGTTGAGGGCCGGTGGATGGGCAAGGTGGAAGCGTGGGTGGGGAGGAGGGAGGGAGGGAGGTAGAGGAGGATGAAGGGAGAAGGAGGCGAAGACCGCGAAGCTTGTGGAGGCCAATGGGGAGGTAGGAAGAAGGGGCCAAGCGGAAGGGTGTAGGAGGGGGAGGGG
>SZWC01005616.1:42367-63354 GCA_023375785.1 Penium margaritaceum | reverse complement strand
CATTTCCGGGGGCAGCGACTGCAACAGCAGACTTGCACGCACATCGCCGCCCCCTTCACGTCCGCCATGCTCATCACCATGACCATGACCATGACCATGACCATGACCACGACCATGACCACGACCACGACCACGACCGTGACCATAACCATGACCATGACCACGAGCATGATAACTCGTTTGCCGTTCTAGACCAACAGCAGCTAGTCCAGGTGGATGCGGATCCTCCACCTCTGCCTCTCCTTCTGCATCCGACGCACGGAGCATTGCCGCGTTCCCTATGAAGCACGCCCAACGCAAACAGCCCCTTGGCCTCTCCCTCTCCCCTTCCTCAGCAGCAGCAGCAGTGAGAGAAGCCGACATCGCCGTTCCTGCACCGTGTGGCGTGGAGCGCTGGCGAGCTTGTGGGCGGTGTGGGCAGAAGCAGAAACAGAGGCAGAAGCAGGGGAGATGTGTGCGCTTGTGGGTGGGCCCTTGAAGAAGGGCTTGCCAGGTTTGCGACCACGCCGCGTGACGTCACGTGCGCACGGCGGCAGCGGGAATCCGCGCTGTCCACTAGTCAGACCGGCCGACCAAAGCAGTGGCTCCTCGCCTCTGCGGAGAGAGGGCAAGGGGACCGAGGCCATGGCGACGTGACGGCGTCTGGAGCGATTGGAGCGCATGCGCGCTGCAGCGGCTCAGGCTGACGCGCGCGCAGGTAGCAGGCGACGAGGGCATTGGACGTGACGAGGTTGCAGTGACGTGGAGGTCGGACTGGGTTGGCTGCAGGGTTGGCTGCTGCTGGCAGCACCAGCCAGCCAGCGGTGGGGGGTGACGCTGCCCTGTGCTGTCCTTGCTGCGTGCGTGCTGCTTCTGTTTGCCTCGAGCATGGCTCCTCCAGGTCAGATAGAGACGCCTCGCTCCATTCTTGCCGGACTGCGGCACAGCAGGGATGGGGCGAGGGGCAAGGTTGAAACAAATGCAATTTAGCCATATTTTCAAAGTAGCACACAAAAATGGCCACACCGTAAGATAGCACACAAGAAAGGCCCCTCGCTGTACGAGCACACGAAAATAGCCACCGCCTGATGTAGCACACAAAAATGGCCAGAAAAAAATGGCCACAAGCGAAAAAGCACAAAAAAATGGCCACCGCGTGCAGGTGATGCCACGTAAGCAGCTGGCCTTCACAAAAAGTTGGACGTCTGTCTACTTTGTAGTAGTATTTTCTCTCTTTCAAAGAAAGTTTTATTTAGTCTTAGTGTGGGTAAAAGATGCGTCAATCTCCGATGTCAGAACAGGACCCTAGTGACAAAAGTTTTCACCTCACAAAAACAAGTTCGTCGTCGTCTCACTTCGCACCTAGAGTTCGCCTCCAAGTGGACATTTTTGTGTGCTATTTCATGGGAGGATATTTTTTTGTGCTACCTTAGACACAGGGCTATTTTTTCTAAGGTAGCACACAAAAATAGCCACCCATGAAATAGCACACAAAAATTTCCACTTGGAGGCGAACTTCAAGTACAAAGTGAGATGAAGGCGATTTGTTTTTGTGAGGTGCAAACTTCTGTCGCTAGGGTCCTCATCTGACATCAGAAATTGACGCATCTTTAACCTACACTAAGACTTAGTCGACTTTTCTTTGAAAAAGAGAAAACACTACTAGGAAGTAGACGGGCGACCAAATTCTTGCGAGGGCCAGCTGCTTACGTGGCATCACCTGCATACGGTGGCCATTTCTGTGTGCTTTTTAGCGTGTGGCCATCTTTGAGCTGGCGATTTTTGTGTGCTACTTCAGGCGGTGGCCATTTTTGTGTCCTCGTATAGCGAGCGGCCATTTTTTGTGTGCTACCTGACGGCGTGGCCATTTTGGTATCCTCGTACAGCGACCTACCATTTTTGTGTGCTACTTTAAAAACATTACTAGAATTGCATTTTTCTCGGCAAGGTTCTTTTTGCGAGCTGATGTGGCATTGCGGCAAGGGCGGTTTTGTGCAAAACCATAGCCGACATGGGAAAATGGTCCATCTACGAATACGATCTATGCATGTGAGAAAAATGGGAGGCTAAACCCCATGGTTGAAAAGGAACCTCCAAGGCCCCGCTACTACAGGGCCTGGGAGGTCCCCGGACCTTATTAGAACCCACAACCCCCAAACGTTACCAGGGGATTTTGCCAAAAATGATTTTCTTTGATGATCTTGCGACATTTTGGGGCACAAGGGGAAAATATGGTGAGTCAACGCTTGAGAAGCAAAACACAAAAGCTAAGTACATGGCGTAGCGCTTCGGGCCAAGTATGGGGGCGAGCTATTTCTCCATTGCGACAATCTCGCAAGGTGATGTGAAATCGCGAAGCGAGGACCACGAAGCCACCATCAACAACAGGGCTATGACAATCAACACGGGTTAGAAAAAGAGTGGTTGAAAAATCAAAAGCAATGTTTGAGCTCTACTGCAACTGTCGCATTACAATTCCGTTTTGGAAATAAGGCGGCGAAGAAGCTTTAAGGCAGGAGAGTAGTAATGGCATTAAAATCTCGGTTTCATTAAATGAGACAAATAGTATTAAGGGCACTTTGACCTTGGGACCTTACAGGGTCATGTGGCTCGATAAGGCGACCTGTTTCGTTCCCTTTTCAACTGCGAGGCCTTGAATGCCGGTCTCACCAACCATGAAGCACTGCCGGTCGATCTTAGGAACAAGGGGGCCCTTCAGCTTGCCACTGATGAGAATCGCGAATCTGGCGATGTCGCAAAGTGGACACGTGCCTTTGACCGTCGACGACCGTTCTCATTGATTTGT
Source organism: Penium margaritaceum (assembly GCA_023375785.1). Taxonomy (NCBI): domain Eukaryota; kingdom Viridiplantae; phylum Streptophyta; class Zygnematophyceae; order Desmidiales; family Peniaceae; genus Penium; species Penium margaritaceum. The sequence continues at coordinate 60,569 of SZWC01005616.1, read as the reverse complement.
TTACTCCATTCACCTGACTATTCCCGTCGCGCATATGAAAAATGTGGCATACAAGATAGAAATAGTAGTTCCCATTCAAAAGGTGCTCAACAATACATCTACAATGGGATTGAAAAGACGCGGCTACCGGACATTCAATCTAAGACCCGTTCTCAAAGAAGCGTTGTGACTTTAGCAAGTTGGTAAACGTAGTTTTTCGTTTCTAGAGATTACCTGGTGCTCGCAACTTAAGCACAGGAGATTACCAACTACTTAAACGATTTTTTTCCAGCTAATCACTTTGTCTACGATGTGATTTTGCACTTTGAATGATGGAATCGTGGATCTTCACCAAAAGAATACCCTTCCTTAGTCTCTTGCTACGTTCACTCGTAGGGTTTCATTACCTTAAGGCCCGCATCACAATTCTTCGGGCTTCTATGTGGGCCAGAAGAAAGTTCGGATGTTGAACTCGTTTCCTTGTACTAGTTTGCAGGTTACATTGCCAATTTTCAAGGCATTCAAGATGACTTGAATGTGTTCGATTCACAGCGTTGTGATTTGTTAGATAGGCAATCTCGGACCGGCCACTGAACCGGCCCTCTGTAGTCGCAACGATTGCGAACGGGCCTTCCGATTGACCGCCGCCCAAAGACAGGCCTCGGCACTGATGCCTCAATAAAGAGGGCCCTTGTACCAGGGCCCGGGCCTAAAGGTCAGTTTATCCTAGTATTCATCCTAAGATTTTCAATGGAGATTAAACTTTGGGCTTCAGAGGTGCTGAAGTTTTCATGGAACCTACAACACAGACAAGGGATCAGCAGTGTGAACCAAGGGGATAGGGCACACGCACGGTCATCACAAGTTAGGCATATTGCCGATGACAACAAAATCTACACCAGCTCGAAAGGAGTGTTCATAAAAGTTGTCTACAACGTTTGTGGCAAAGGCCACGGTTAAGTCTACGGCAAAGGCCATGGTTACTTTTGTTTCACAGTCCATGGCACATACAAAATGCCCACTATTCCTGCCTCGAAGGAGTCCGACAGCTCTAGACCAACCCCAAATTCTCGTCGTGATCCTCGCTCGTCGATGCAGGGGGCTGGAAATTCAGGGTCGCTGCAGACCATGTGAAAGAGTGACCCGCAACTGCTATGGCATACTATCGCAAAATGCTTTCCTTCAAACATGACCAGTTTTGCAATGTAGTCTACGATAGAAGTCTTTGGCCTATGAGTACCACAAAAACTGGACTCTAACTGTCACGCCGAGCGAAACGTGGGTATTTCACTGTATGAGGTTTGGGACAAAAGACGATTCATGGATGTGGGACAAACAAATGGTTTTTATGAAGCAGTAAGTGTACTTCAATGACAAGTGTGGTGTGAGTCGAGCACATGAGAGTGAGGCCGAGAATGAGAATGAGGCATATGTGTGGTCCTTAGCGCTCGGATCGAGCGACGCATGCAAAATCGTGCATTGAGTGGTTTCTTTGAGAAGCTCCACTGAGAATTCAAGAAGCTTAAAAAATATATAGAGGTGCATCTTTATGAAAGTATAGCGCTGTGGAGAAGTCAACCAAATAACATCTAAACATTGCTCTAGTTTGCAACATCTATGTTGGCCTTTCTGGAACGTGGTCAAACTTGTCAAAAACATCTCGGACAGAACACAAGAGGTCAGTGTAGTTGGACAAAAAACTCGCAACGAAACAACGTAAAATCTCGAGGTCAAAGCGCGGTGGGCTAGGATTGAATAAAAAAAACTCCCACTCACAAAGTTCGATGACTTATGTATGTCAGGGACATAACACTTCCCCCCTTCTAGCTGCGACATTCCGACGCGTTGGCAGACGTAGGCCGATGACGTCTCTATTAGGGAACTGCGTGTTGGGGGCTCAAGCTTGCTGATGTGGAAGATATGATCAATTTCCACGTTATCAAGTAGGAAAAATTGAGAAGCAACAAGGTTTTGCATTTGCTCTATTCTAAACGGTCCCAACAAATAAGGTTTGAGCATCGCAAAGTCTTGTGGCTGAGCTGAGGAGGACGCGATGACCATCGCTAAAAATGTTATCGCTACAATGTCATTCGGCTGCTCACTTCATAGGTGCTCGAGTATCTGCAAGAGTTTGGCGTGTTTCGTCCCAAACGCTTTCGAATTCCCTACGAAGGATGTCAACCGCGAGGATATTGCTTTGATTTTCTAATCTAACTGGTGTGATAGGAAGTTTGTCGTACAGCACTTTCAAAGGGATTCTTCCCATTGTGGTGGAAGTGATGGAGTTATGTGCGAGTTTGAAATTCTGCAATTTGGCCATCATATCGGTGTTGTTGGTCTTCCATAAAGTATGAACATTTGTTCGAGCATCCAATTGGTCCGCTCATTAGTTTATGGATGGACCGCCGTTGATAGCAAGATCTGACTGCCATAACGTGTCATGAATTTGTGCCAAAAATGGCTAGTGAGGCAGCCATATCTCTTTATGATGATGGTACATGGCATGTTGTGTAGCCGCATGATCTGGTTTAGATAGTCATGTTGTTCCCTTTGGAATGGCGGTGGTTGTCGTGAGAATCAAATGCGACATTTTTCAAAATCTGTCTAGCAACATGAGAATGGCATCATACCCTTCCGGAGTGGCGGGCAATCACATTATGAAATGCATGCTGGTTTTGTTCCATGGTTCCTTCGGGACAGGTAGTGGTTGGAGTAGACTAGGAGGCCGCGTGCGAGGAGATTTTTGTCTTTGACAAGTGTAGGATAATTTGTAGAAGGCCTCCATGGTTGTGTGCATCTTGTCCCACCAGTTTTTCTTTGCCACTTTCTTTACCGTTTTCTCCTTGCAGAAGTGTCCACCAGGACCGATGTTGTGGTATGCCTCCAATGATATTCATCATATCTCCTTGTTTGGTGGAAGGAAGACTAGCGAGTGAATTTTTTTCGCTAGTAAGGGTCGTTGAACCAAAACTTTGTCTTATCGTACTCCTCGAACTCCGCGTAACAATTTAGGAATGGCATCGCAAGATACGGGTCTTGTTTGAAGAGTAACATGCTGATCTCGGCCATTAAATCTGGTTGTCGACTAAGAACATCCACTAGATCGGTTTTTCTAGGTTGATTCTTGGTGTCGTAGTCAAAGTTGGATACGAGAAACTCAATCAATCGGGTTTTTCAACGGCATAGTTTTGGCTGAGTATCAAGATGTCTTAGCACGTGATCGCCGGTACGATCGATTCATTGCCGGTATTCCAAGAAGCATTGCCATGCCTTGAACGCGTGTACGACTATGAGTGTTTCATTCTCGTGCACCGCATAGTCGAGTTCTGGCCAGCGTAATATTTGCGACATGTACGCATTCGGTTGTTCTCCACCGCTATTGTCTTGGAGGAGAACGACTCCAATGGCTCAATCAAACATGTTGGTGGCCATCATGTACTCCACCATTAGATATGCCAATTGTACGATTGTCGCCAAGGTGAGAGCATGCCTCAAGGAGTTGATCACTTCTTGTTTGATGTCTCTCCAATGTTAGAGTGGTCAATTACTATGTTGGTTTAGTGCTCTATAGATGTATAGATGCTATTGGAACCAGAGGACCATAGAAGGAGGCACGGATTTTATCTCGTCTTTTTTGGGTTGTTTTGGCTGGGAATCTTCCTTAGCTTCAACCAGATATTTCTTTGGTATCCAACCCCTTGGTATGCAAAGGGTCTAGATTTGTAGCGCATACCCTTTACCAAATCCTATGGACGTGGGGAGCTATGCACTACACAGTGTTGCACAGGCACACAACTCACGACTACCAAATCACTTGTCTACAAGGGGAGATATACTTCAAGCTTCTCATTCATAGAGATCTATGATCTACATCAACCTATTCAGAGGATAACTTTTGGAAGAAGCCACCTGATGAAGAAACTTCACCATGAAGATTGATAAATCTTCCTTCATAAGGAAGCTTCACCAAGCTGAATTCACAGTCAAACAACATCATAAAGCTTGAAGAAGCTTCAGACATGCAAGGCAAAGAGGTGACTGTTGCCTCCACACACGATGAAGCTTCTCCTCAAAGGCGGTCAACTTGCTTGGACCACGTGTATATAAGGTGGTGGTCCTGATACACCTCAACATCTTCAAATCTCCAAATCTTCATAGAGTTCACTCTCCACCTCCAGTTCTTCATTCAAGCGCTCAATTCCATTTGGATGGAGTCTTCCACTTGTCCTTGTTGTAGCCTGACTTATAGGAACTTCAACATGTGCAAGGTATTTCAAGCCTTGCATTTGTGTAAGTCTTCACGCCTTAGAATTTGAGTGCACCTGAACTAGAGACTATTGTAGATCCCTCAAAGGCCCCTATAAGCCTGATACTTATGTGCTAGCCTGGGAGGAGGTTGCAAACAAGTCTCTCAGATAGAGTGACCTCATTTCTCCAGAGCTTCAGACTTTAGCTACTAAGTCATCACCATCGTCTTGGCCCTTGAGGTCCTGACTGGATTACCCAAGTCAAGACTCTTCTAGAATTTGCTTTGAAGACCCCTGTAAGACGAGCATTTTCGTGCCAGCGTGGGAGGGGGACGACTGAATACCTCGAGGCCAGCCTACCCTAAAGATGGTAGCTCTGCCGGGATCCTTGCCTATATAGCCTAGACAGGCTAGCAAGAGATTATCCCTTATGGGATGCTAGTCACTTTAGATCTTGTACATAACTATGCTTAGGTTGACTCAAACATGTAATTTGCATTTTGTACGATCTATCAAGAGATTAAACTTCTGTTTTTTTTACATGATCTATTGCTGAGCACCAAGATATCTATGCAAGAAACAATAAACCTAGACCTTACTACCACAAACCAAACAAGTTTCCCTTTACAAACTCTGATACCAAATTCCACTCGATGGGTTTCCGGGTGAGATTGGAGAGAGATGCTGAAACTCGAGCATTTTCCTTTATAGTTGTAGGAGCACGAAAGCACTTGGACACACTAAGAACTTAAAAGGGTCGGCCAATTATTAACTGAAGTCTCCTCCACTTTTTTTTTAGTCCATGGTGATCCGTCCGCCGGTAATTATGTGGCCTTCAAACTTGATCAAACGGTGACTGAAGTTGCATTTCGAGATTTTTGAACGTTTTCTATTTTCATACAATCTTGATAACTTTTTGGAGATGTCCATTGTGCTCCTTTGCGGTGTAGTTGTACACCAGGATGTCGTCAAGATACACAACGACAAAGTTGTCGTTGCTGATGACAACTTTGTTGTTGTTCAATGCTGCCATAGATTTTACGATGAGATTTGTGAGTCCGAATGGCATGACCGTAAAATCAAAGTGCCTGTATCTGGTACGGAATGCTGTCTTCTTGACAACCTTATCGCGTATGCGGATCTGATGATAACAATTGTAGAGGAAAAAAACGGACCCCTCGGAGTTGGTCGAAAAGTTCATCCACCCACGGGAGGGAATAGCAGTTCTTGATGGTGATGTTGTTCAATGCTTGATAGTCCATGCAGATTTGCACCTCTCTGGTTATTTGTAGCGAAACGTATTGGTGTTACGTAGGATGACGTGGGGGGTCTGATGAACCCCTCACCGGGCATCTCATCTAGTTGCTTCTTGAGTTCGGTCAGTTTGTGATCGCTCGTGTCATTGGCCCCTTTCACCATCGGTCTGCTGTCCAGCTTTTGATCTATTTGATGCTTGGTGTTTTGCTGCGGAAGTAGTTCTTGGGGCGATTCCCGGGAAAAACGTGATGAGTGTCACAAACTCCTTCCATACAGCTGCTATCCTCTCAAGTGTCGAGGCTGTTATCATTGTCTCGGCAGCATGTTACTTGTCAAACATGAACTGTAACTTGTGAAGTTGTTTGAGAAGGGTTACGAGGATTTTGGCAGGTACAACAAAACCAAGTTTGGGTTCCATGACCGCAACGGTGATTAACTCGCTAGGTTGTTGTTCCTCCAAACAAGGAATTGCGGCGGATGCTGTTAGAAGAGTGCCACTACACCGGTCTAGATGGACACTTTGGCGAGGAAAAGACGCTCAAGAAGCTGGCAGAATTTCACTGTTGGGACAAGATGCAAGCCGACGGGGCAGCCTTCTGCAGATCATATGACACCAATCAAAGAAAAAAATCTCGTTACTGCCGACCACCTGGTCTACTCCAACCCCAACACGTTTCGACAGAACAGTGGGCCTACATCAGCATGGATTTTGTGACGGGACTACCCGCCACCCTCGAGGAAGATGATACCATCCTCGTCGTGGTGGACAGGTTTTCTAAATTGTGGCACTTCATCCTGTGGACGACCACCGTCCCCGTAGAAGGAATAGCGTGATTGTTTCTAAACCACATCGTACGGTTGCACATAGTGCCATGTACCATCATGAGCGACAGAGAAGGTCGCTTCACTAGACGTTTTTGCGACAAGCTAATGACACGTTACGGTAGTCAGATCTACCTGTGTACGATATTCTATCCTTAGACTAATGCAAAAACCAAGCGAACCAACCAGAGGCTCAAAAAACTTCTCCAAAACTTTATGCGAGCCACACGGCACTGATTGGGCTACGAAACTGCCAACTGCCGAGCTGGCACACGACTCTGCTACTTCCATACCAACTGGTGAAATCCCTTTTGAGTTGGTGTACGAAAACTTCCTGCCACATTGGCTGGATTACAAAGTCAGAGTAACATCTCTACTGTTGACATTCACCACCAGGACTTCACAAGCATATGGGAGGAAACATGGCAGACCCTTGCAAAAACGCAAGCACCCACGGAGTGGGCAGTTGACCGACATCATAGTGATGACGTGTTCAACAATGACGACTGTTTCATCCTCAGCTCGAAACATTTCAAACTCCGACTTGAGAGACTCCATCCATCAAGTTTGTCGACAGATTGGATTTGGCTGGATCTTGAGATATTTCAGTACGTGATGGTTAGTGCGAACAATCTATCACCCACATTCAAGGTAGCACTATCATGTCTTGTATGAATTCACAATTGTGAGCATCTCCTTCTTGTGCACCGCATAGTTAAGTTCCAGCTCACATAGTTTTTACGTAATGCTCGTGACCGGTTGTTCTTTACCATCTTTGTCTTGGAGGAGAATGGCTCTGAAGGCTCGACAGGACGCATTGGTGGCCATAATGCAGTCCACTGTTGGATCTGCCAATCATAAGGTTGGTGCCAAGATCATAGCGTCTTTCAAAGAGTTGAATGCTTCTTGCTCGTTGTTCCATCCAATTCCACTCGGTGGTAATCCGGGTGAGATTAGAGAGTGGTGGTAACACCCATGCGCAGTGCTTTATGAGTCAAGAGTGGTTGTTGCAGAAGGCAAAAAACACATCCACGTCCCAAACATTTGTGGGCATTGGCCAATCGACGACTGCCTCCACCTTTTTTGGGTCCACGGTGATCCGTCCGTTGCCAATGATGTGGTCCAAAACTCGATCAAACGGTGACGAAATTCAGACTTTGAGAGTATTCCCAAAAAATCTTTGTGTAAAATCTAAAGAAGTTTTTCGAGATGTACATTGTGAACCTCTGTGATATGGCTGTACACCATGATGTTATCAAGATACACGACAACAAAGTCATTGAGGTACTGGCGAAAAATGCTGTTCATCGCTGCCATAAAGGTTGCACAAGCATTTGTGATTCTGAACGGTATGACAGTGAACTTGAAGTGCACATATCATGTGTGAAATTCTGTCTTCTCAACATCCTTATCAGATACGCAGATCTTATGATAGCCGCTGCAAAGGTCAATCTTGCTGAAAATGCAGGCCGCTAGGAGTTGATCGAGAAGTTCATCTGCTTGCAAGAGGGGGTATCGGTTCTTGATGGTAATGTCGTTCAACGCTCGGTAGTCCATGCACATCCGCATCTCTCTGGTTTTCTCTTTCACAAAAAGGACTGCTATTGCTTAGGATGAAGGGGAGGGTCTGATGAATCCCTGACCGGGCATCTCACCAGCTGCTTCTTGAGTCCGGTCAGCTTGTGATCTTTCATTCGCTAGGTCCCCTTCACTTTTGGTCTGCTACATGACTTTAGGTCTATTTGATGGTCGACGTTGTGTTGTGGTGGTAACTCTCGGATAAGTTGTCAGAAAAAAAACCCCTACGAACTGCTTCATAAGCTCCGTGAACTCCTTTGGTTCGGAAACAAAAGTTTTAGGTGTCGAGGTGATCGATGTGGCTTCGGCAGCTACAATTTCTTCTGCTTTTCCTACTTCCGCGTGGATAAGCCACGCTTCGACTCTGTGTTTGACATATACTTGGCCACGTCCAGAGATATTGGTTGGTGTTTTGTGGCTGCCTTAACTTCCTTTGTTGCTTCCACCTCTGCTGCTTTCCGTCACTGCCCCTACTTTGTGGGTCGCTCGAACAGAGGTAGGTGTCCCATATCTCCATTAGTGTTGACGCAAAGAGCTCCACTGCTGTAGTCAACCTACAGATTTTGCTAGCATATGAAATCTTTGTAAAGGATGATTTTGGGGTCGTTCGTTGGGCAAATACCTCACATTGTTTCGTCGTGCAGATCTCCGATTTGTAACAGGAGTGGTTTGTGAAGTCCATGAATGTACAGTCATGCGCCGATGATTATTCCTTCAGGAACTCCTTGTACGATATGCAAACCCAGCTTATGAACCATGTCGTTGATGAAGAAACAATGAGAAGCTCCTCCATTTAGTAGTATTGGCACCATTATGTGACTTTTGCAACCCCTCGGTTGCACTCGTAGCAGTATCGCCGGTTTGTCATCCTTGTATCTCTTGTCGAGCTTTGCAATCTAAGGAACACTTGTGTGCAGCAATGTGAGCCGCTTAGATGGGTGATCTTTTGGCACAAGTTTTTTTGACTGGACAAGAGCCTCGTTATCTACTCTTGCCTTTTGATGTTTCTAGACTCTTTGTTTTGTTTTTCCATGGCTCCCCCTCCCCTTTTTGGCCCATTGATGCCGCTTTCGGTTGTCACGAGAGATATGAACTGGTTTGTCGCAAGTCCTGCAAAGTCGTTGACTACACTGATCCACAGCGTCAATCTCCATCAGAGACGAGGTTTCCACCGGCTACAACTTCCATCCGCCACAATAAGCGTTATGGCCATGATTAGGGTGTACTCCTGGACTGCTGACATAGACGTTGAAGTATGTACCGTGCGTCTGATTTCTCATTCAGGTTCCCAAAAGGAGCGAGGGTAGCCTGTACGAAGTCGCTCCACGTTTAGACTGGCATGAGAGAGTCGTGCCATGTCGGTTTGATCTGCTAGAGAGGTAGTACGCCTGCAGTCGACGATGTTAGAGTGGTCACGTGAGCTGTAGATCCAGCTCTGCCAGTCTCCTGCTTATGTTGGATGGCCTTTAGATCGGACCACCAAATCAAAGCCGTGCCACGAAAAAGTGAGGCTGTGAGGTCTTTTCTTTTGTCGTTGTTGACCCTAGTAGTGGTGAAATACACCTCTAAACTCGTGTGCCACATCCTTGTCAAACTCCAAGGGACCGTTGGTCCCTTGGAGTTTGCGGGATGGAACGACTCAAAGTGTGCCCGTCAAATCTGGGGTTCAATTGAGGGTGCTCGTTGAACATTGCTTTGTGTGCATAAAAAACTCAAAGCTCTTCCATTGTTGCGTTGAGCTTTTGGAGCAGATGGTTGTTGAGGCTCTTGAGTCTCGACAGTTTTTTATACATGCCTTTGTTGATTCGCGCTTGTCAGTCGATGCCTCCTATCCTGTTAGGTGTCGACCCAATGGGTTGCGGCGGAGGTGAAGGGTTTACCAAGCCCGAGGGCTCCGTCAACGGATTGGTCGTTGGGTTCGTTGGTACTGCACCATTTGCCACAGAAGTCGCTATTGCCGCTTGGTTCACCTGGAGATCATCGTTCTTCTTGTGTTGTTTATCCACCATTGCAGGAGAGCTCGTTGGGGACTACTTCTCATTGCCGGATGCGCTCGCTCTATTTACCGTTCCGTCGCAAAGTCTACAATCTTCCGAATGCTGAGAACTCGTGCAAGGTTTTCGCTAGATAGTTAATGCATCGGTCGCCCCTCCAACATCGTTGCGCTCTGATACCTAGTGTTACGCCGAGCGGAAATTAGCTGGTTCGCAGGGAGAAGGTGTGGGGACAAAAGACAACGCGAGTGTCTGGGACATATGGATGATTCGTATTAAGCAGTAAGTGTACTTTGATGACAAGTGTCAACTGCGTGGAGCACATATATACATTGCCGAGAATAAGGATGAGGCATAAGTTAGGTCATCTGCATTCGAGCCGAGGGACGCGTGCGAGGTTGTGCGGTAAGTGATGGATTTGAGAAGCTCCGCCAAGAAGTCGGGGGGCTTCGAAAACATCGCAACGTTTATCTATGAAAGTCAAGGGTCATCGAGAAGGTGACCAAACAACATCGAAACATCAATATGGTTCTCAACACTGTGTTCACCATTCTGGAAAGTGGTCAAAGTTGTCAAAAACGTTCGGAATACAAAACCTGGGATCGGGGCAGTTGGCAAAACAATGAAAATGCTGATTACCCCTTGTTTTGTCAATCGTGACCCTCATATACCTCTCTGTTGGAACAATAAGCCCCATTTGCCCCTCCGTTGGAACAACATGCTCCATCTGCCCCTATGTCGGATCAATAGACCTCATCCGTCCCTACCCCAAAACACTAAGCCACACCCGTCCCTACCTTAGAATGATAAGCCCCATCCGCCCCTGACCGACAACAAAAAGCCGTATTCTCTCACCCGTTTCCACCATGCTTGAACAGGGATGCATGCACTTGCTCGAGTGCTGGATTGCGGTCCTCCATCGTAGCCATCGTGATAGAGGGTCGCGATCCTATTGAGGGGTGTGAAGGGGGAGGGAGGAAGGTGGATGTGGGACTAAAAAATTCCGGCTGGCACTTCGTCAACCCCCCTCCCCCTCGCCCCCTTTGAAGGCTACCAGCCCACCCACCCGCACAGTGATTAAGGCCCTCGCGATTGAGGGTTGCGATGGAACGGGTGACAAGAGGGCCGTCGGGGGGGGGGTGGGGGGGTCTTGGACCGCTGGTGATTCTGGCCGATGCCCGTCGGCCGGAATCCCTGGCGTTTCAACGATGGGGAGTTCAAAACTCCCCAATTTTTTACCTATTCATTTTGCTTAACTTTGTACCCATGTTTGAGGTACAAACAATACACAAACCACCCTATAATAACACCCATTGTTTTGTGGTTTTAGTTTTGCATGGGCACCTGCTGTGCCCCGCGGTTGGTAGCGGGGAGCAGCAGGTTCCCTTTAAACACATAGGGATTCTGAAATCCTCCATGCCAACTCCCTGCAAACCACTTCCAAAAAATCACAAGCCCCTCTATAAAGAAGTTTTTGATTGCTATGCCATGAAAGGTGACGTGAGCATGTCGACGTTGCATGCCATGCAACGTCGACATGTTGTCTTTTGACAAATGTCGTTTTTTTTCGACGCCTTAAACCCGCGTCCGTGCAGAAGGGTTGAATCAGGCTTCTAGTTGCGAGGTAAGGGTGGATGAGGCTTATTGTCCTAGGGGAGGGACAGATGAGGCTTATTGCTTAGACGTAGGGGCGGATGGGGATAATTGTTCAGACGTATGGAGAGATGGAATATATTGTTCAGATTGAGGGGGGAATCATGCTTCTTGTCCGAAACAGGGGGTACGTTGCCATTCCGCCCTTGGAAACAAATTCTTGGCTGAACGGCATGAATTCCAAAATTCGTCGCGTACTGGGCCATGAATGTAAGAATAGAAAAGCTGTCTGACAAGTTCTAGGTACTCATGTATGTCAGCGACTTAGTAGGGGGGTGGTTGTTACGCTGAACGGAGCGTACATGGTGGACAGGTTGAAGTTGCAAGGCTAAACACGATTTAGAATTTGGGACAATTGAGCAATTTACAATTACCGGTAAGTCTACTTCGATGACAAGTGTCGAAATGATCAAACATTTTTTTACAAGTGTCAAGTTACGAATGAAACGTAGTCGGGGTCATTGGGTCGATTGTCGAGCGATGCGTGCGAAGCTGCGTTGTGAGTGGTCCGATTTGAGAAGTTCCGTCGGGAATTCGGTGGTCTTCGAGGATCGACGGTGAAGATGCAAGATGCATCTTTATAAATCCAGATCCTTCTCGGTGCGTCGAGAAGTTGACCGAAAGGTCGTAATACCTCTGTTTGTAGGTTCGCGAGAGTGGTGGAAACTGTCGGAAGGTTCAGGAAAGTCCACTTAGGGCGGGGCAGTTGGCCAATTTGTCCTCGACTGTCAGAGTGAATATCATGGTCTTTGTGACGCGGTGGGCTCTTTGTGTAATAACAAACATGCCCATTCAAAATGATAAGGACTCGTGTATGTGTGGTACGTAACACGTCCTCCCCTTTTAGCCGCAACGTCCTGGCGCACGTGCAGATGTGGCCCAGAGACGGCGATAACAGCCGTCGATGAGATGATCGACATCTCGGCAGTTGTCCTAGGGTTTCCAGCTAGTATGGGCGGCGTCGTGACCGTGCAATTTGACGAGGTATTATGTCATCTTGCCTCGTTGTTGGTGGCCAAGGATGTCCTTGATGACATACTCCGTGTCTTCGTCCAGTTGAACTGGAGGCGGAGAAGGGACATTTCTGCCGGGGAAGTTCTCTCTAGGGTCTCCGTAGTGCTCGAGTCTACTGACATGGAATACCAGATCAACTTGCATACTTTTGGGGAGTTTGAGTTGCATAACCATAGGGATTTTCATGCGCTCGATCTCAAATGGTCCCAATCATCGAGGTTTGAGTTTCAAACAGTCGGCTCCTTGGAGTTTAATGTTGGCCGAGCTGAGGAGGACTCGGTCGCCAGTGGCGAATACGCTGACGCTGCAATGTCAATCAGTTGTTTTCTTCATTGCTGCTTGTGTCTTCGCGAGTGTCTGTCGTATTTCCTCCTAGATGGTGGTGAATTCTCCATATTGAACGTCGACTGCATGAATGTTGCTACGACTTTGTAGTCCGGTTGGTGTGGCGGGAAGTTTGCCTCACACCACTTTGAATAGAATTCTACCTGTTGTAGTGGAAAATGCTGAATTACATGCGATTTTGGCGGTCGAGAGTTTTTGTGATCAATCCGTCCAGTGAGGTTCGCGCAGTATTCAAAGAAGTCGTTCGGGCGTCTGATTGTTTTGCTCGGTTTGACCATTAGTTTCAGGATGAATCGCCGTTGAAAGTGGAATTGTGCTACCATACTGAGTCATCACTTCGTGCCAAAAACGGCTGGTGAATCGACCGTCTCTGTCGCTAATGATGGTTCCCAATACGTTGTGCAGCTGCACGCTATTGTTTAATAACAGCCGTGATGTTTCCTCGGCAGTGATGGTGGTCGTTGTCGGGATGAAGTGGGGCATTTTGGAAAACCTGTCGACGTCCACGAGCATTGCGTCATATACCTCGGGTGTGACCGGTAATCTTGTGATGAGTTCCATGGAGATGTCCGTCCATGGTTCCGTCGAGACAGAGAGCGGTTGCAGAAGTCCAGGTAGCCTCGTGGGACGGGATTTTTGTCGCTCACACGTGTCGTAGGTTTTGCAGAAGTTGGCCACATCCGATTGCATCTTGTCCCACCAATACATTTTTTCCAGCTTCTTTAGCATCTTTTCCTCTCCAAAGTGTCCACCTTGCCCAATGTTGTGGCACTCTTCAAACAACATATGATGAAGTTCGTCGTTCGAGGCAACGACCATTTGGCGAGTGAAGCGTTGCCGCCAGGAGGGTGCGTCGAACAAGAATTTCGCTTTATGATATCCGCCGTGTTGGTCATAGCCTTGTGCGAACAGTCGCTTGAGGTACGGGTCTCACTATAGCTGTAGCGTTGCCACGTCAGCCATAAAATCCAGTTAGTGGCTGAGTATGTCCTCTAGAGAGATTTTGCCTATAAAGTACTCAATTTCGTAGTCAAACCCGGTTTCTAGGAACTCCATCCATCGGGTTTGACGTGGACTGAGATTTGGCTGTGTCTTCAAGTATTTTAAGGCGTGGTGGTCAGTGCACACGATGCATCGACGACACTCTAGATAGCATCGCCACGTCTTGAACGTGTCCACGACCGCCAAGATCTCCTTCTCGCGTACTGTGTAGCTGAGTTTTGGTCCTCGCAGTTTTTTAGTCATGTAGGTGACCGGTTGTGCGCCGTTGACATAGTGTTGTAGACGATTTGCGACAATGATTTGTTGCATACATGGACATGACGTAGTCGACCGTTGGATCAGCTAATCGTAGGGCTGGCACCAAGGCCAGAGCATCCGCAAAGCGATTAATGCTTCTTCTTCGCTGTCTCTCAGCCACTACTCGTTTTCTTTTTGAATGAGGTTGAAAAGAGGCGCTGGCACCCGGGCCTAGTCCCGTACAAATCCCTGATATCAATTACAAAATAAAAAAAAATCCTGAATTTTTCAAACATTGGTCGGCGTCGGCCAATCAGCGACTGCTGCCACTTTTTCCGGATCCATGGCGATCCGTCCACCATTGATGACGTGACCCAATAAATCGATCGAACGATGACCGAAGTCGCATTTTGAGAGTTTTTTGAAATGTTTCTCTATTTGTAAAACTTCGAGAACTTTTTGAAGGTGTCCATCGTGCTCCTCCGGGTTGCGGCTGTACACTAGAATGTCGTCAAGATATACCACGACAAAATTGTCAAGGTATGGACGAAAAATGTTGTTCATCGCCTCCATGAACGTCGCCAGGGCATTTGTGAGTCCAAATGGCATGACCGTAAACTCAAAGTGCCCGTAGCGGGTCCGGAACGCCGTCTTCTTGCTGTCGGTATTTCCCATGCGCATCTGGTGATATCTGGTGATATTCGTTGCGTAAGTCGATTTTGTTGAGAATTAGCCCCTAGGAGTTGGTCAAAAAGTTTGTCAGCTCGAGAAAGAGGGTAGCAATTCTTGATGGTAGCGTCGTTCAACGCTCGATAATCCATGCACATCCGCATCTCGCCAGTTTTATTCTTTTAAGAATAGCACTATTATGGGGTATGGTGACGTGGATGGGCGGATGAACCCGTACCAAGCATCTTGTCCAGCTGCTTTTTTCAGCTCAATCAGCTCGTGATCGCTCATGTGATAGGCCCCTTGAATCGTAGGTCTGCTGCTCGGCTTCAGTTCAATGTGATGGTTGATGTCTTGTTGAGGAGGTGAAGTTGTTGGGAGTTCGTTGGGGAAGACGTTCGCAAACTCATGGATGAGGGGTGCAAACTTTTCGGGTACCATTGCGGACTTCATTGATGTCGATGAGGCTGATGAGGCCGATGATGAGTTTGTTGCTACCACTTCTGCTCCTTCCATTGGCTCAAGGTGTACGAGCCATGCACGAGCTCCTTGCCGAATATAATGCTTGGCCACGTTGAGTGGTATCGACTGCACAAGTTGTCGATTTTTTGCTTCCATGGCTTCCTCTACTGCTTCTACCTCTGCTACTTCTGTTATCAACTTCCGCCCTGCACATGAAAGTTCTTGTTTGGTAACGCCAATCTCCACGTAGATGTCACCGCTGTTCCAGTCGACCCGTGGATTGTGCCGGTACAGGAAATCTTGTCCGAGGATGATTGTGTGATCGCTCATTGGACAAGACCCCCAGACCGCTACATCCCGTAGATCTCGTATTTAGATTCGTAGTGGTTCTCGGAGTCTCCATATCTGTAGTCTTCCGCCAATGGTCTTTCCTTCAAACACCCCTCGTTCGGTCTGCAAACCCTGTTTTCAGACCATGTCGTTGCTCACGACGCTATGTGAAGCTCCTCCATCCAATAGTGCCACTACCGTTCTCTGACTTCTGCATCATCGACGTTGTACTTTTTGCAGTATCGTCGATTGGTTGTCCTCGTACCCCTCCTCAAACTTTGCGATCTTAGAAATTCTCTAAGATAATGTGGGCTGTTTGACGCGGATCGCTCCTCATGTACAAGAGTTGCACCTTTTACTCCTTCCATCTGCCGTTTCCTGACTCATTTTTCTACGGCATCCCCCCTTTTTGGGCCTGCTTCTTGCTCTGAAAAATGCGAGCAATGTGCCTGACTTTTCCGCAGTGGTAGTGGGTTTGCGTATCTCTCTGGTCGATGACGTCCACTTCCATCGAGGCGTCCGCCACCCATTTCCACGACAATTGTGGTTGGGAGGTTGTCAGTAGTTGGATTCCTAGATCCGAGCATTGTAGTGGGCGCTCTCGATCCTATCTGCTTCTGTGATCATCCGCAGCAAGTCGTTCTGGATGCTGAAGATAGCGATTTCTCACTGGATGTCTTGCTTGAGGCCGTTGTTGTAGTGAAAACGGAGTTTATCGGGGGTGATGTTTGCTGCGGTAATAATCTCGCGGAGTATCCGTGTGTACTCCGCCACGCTAGACTACTGACGTAGACGTTGGAGCTTGTACCGTGCGTGAGACTTCTCGTTCAGTCATCCAAAGCGTGCGAGCATCGCATGCAAAAATTCTCTCCATTCAGTTGGTGGCGTCAGCGCGTCTTGCCACTTTGGGTTGATCTACTCCAAGGGTAGAATGCTTGCGGCCGGCGATGTGAGATGCACGTCGTGGGCCGTCGATGAGGCCTCGTTGGTTTCCTATTGCCGTTGAATTGTCTTTAGGTCGGACCACGAACTTGGCGCTGTGCCACGCAATAACGCAGCCACGAGGTCCAATTTCTTTTACTTGTCATTGACCCCATCTGCGGTGAAGTACACCTCCAAACTCGTTAGCCACATCCAAACCATTGGATCTTTTGAGTTTGCAAGATCGAACGGTTCTGGTGGAGCCGGAAGAATTTTGGGTTCGCTCGAGGGTTGGGAACTTCTCTCGACGAGCACCGCTTCACGCGTGCTTGCGTTGCGAAGAGCCTCCATCGCGACGTTGAGTTGTGGGAGCAGGTGGTTGTTCATTCCTTGGAGTGCGGAGATTGTGTTCGTTAGTTCGTCCTTGATCCGCGCCTGTCGTCTTGTGCCACCTGTCTTCTGTGCTGTCGACGTCGAGGCCGTCGGTTGGGGTCGACGGTTCATCGCCATTGGGTCCGTGACTGGATTGGTCGCCGAAGACGTAGGGGCTATCCCAGCTAACGCAAAGCCTGCCACGCCTGCATTCACTATCGCTTCAGGTTTCGCGTGCGTCGGCACGTTCTGCTCCTCCATCGCCGAAGTCGTCACCGAAGATCCGTTGCTGGTTGTCTGTCTCGGTCGCTCGCCTCACGTTGTAGTCGCGAAGTCTGCAAAGTCTTGACGTGCGAGACGCACTGATGGCTTGTGCGAGGTAGTCCTCCAGATGGGTAAAGTAGTTTGATGCCTCTCCAGCACCGCTGCGCTTTGATACCAAGTGTTGCGTCGAATGGAGCGTAGATGGTGAACAGGTTGAAGTTGCAAGGCAAAACACGATATAGAACACGACTTGGGACACTTGAGAAATTTATAATTTGCGGTAAGTGTACTTCGATGACAAGTATCGAAATGATCGAACATGTATATACAAGTGTCGAGTTACAAATGAAGCATAGTTGGGGTCGTTGGGTCGATTGTCGAGCGACGCGTGCGGAGTCGCGTCGTGAGTGGTCGGATTCGAGAAGTTCCGCTGAGAATTCGGGGTTCTTTGAGAGTCGATGGTGAAGATGAGAGATGCATCTTTGTACCATCCAGATTAGTCTTGGTGTGTCGAGAAGTCGACCGAAAGGTCGTGATGCTTCGGTTCGTAGGTTCGAGAGAGCAATCGAAACTGTCGGAAGGTTCAAGAATATCCACTAAGGGCGGGGCAGTTGGCCAGTTTCTCCTCGACCGTCGGAGTGAATATCGTGGTCGTTGCAATGCGGTGGGCTGTTTGTGTAATAACAGAAATACCCATTCGGAAAGATAGGTACTCGTGTACGTCTGGTAAGTGGTCGTTCACATGGCTGCTGTCTCCATCGGCATGTCTGCGTGGAAGCTGCGCCGCGTCCGCCGTCGCGACGACTGACGCTGCGCGTCCCTGGCGTCGCTTTCTCAGATTGAGGGCGGATTCCTGGCAAGCAGAGGCGGCGCTCCGCCGCCTCTGCTGCCTACGCCTCCGTCACTGCACGCCCACGCGCCGCCACACGCAGCATGGCTCTGCTCGTGTGACTTGGGCAGCCGACCCCCGTGTGAGGGTTGCTAGGACACAAAAACCCCTCCTCCCCCCCCCCCACCAGCCCCACCCCACCTTAGCGGAGTTGAGTGGACCCAACG
>SZWC01005616.1:16197-30377 GCA_023375785.1 Penium margaritaceum | reverse complement strand
TCTCTGGAGGCCGTGAAGGAGGCCAAGGCTGTCCTGCAGACCGCCTACAGGATGAAGGACCTCGGTCCTGCATCGGTGTTTCTCGGTATGGAGATTGTACGTGATCGCAGACACCGGACACTGCTGCTGCATCAGGCCCGATATGCACGAGTCGTGGGGGAGCGCTTTAGCGATCTCCTTGGTGCAGTGCCCACTGCTTCCACACCCATCACACCTGATGGGCAGGATGCCCTGAAGGTGGATGACCCTACACAGCTGGGGGAGACAGTGGACGTGACCTTGTACCTCCGTCTTATCGGATCTCTGATGTACCTGGCCACGACCACGCGTCCCGACATCGCGTTCGCCGTCAACCTCCTCGCTCAGTTCTCGCAGGCTCCACGTGCGAGAGCTCTTCACGCGGCTGTGCGAGTGGTACGGTACGTGGTTTCCACGCCGTATCTCGGACTCTGCTTTCGTCGGCAGTGTTCGGTGGTCCTTGACGGCTACACTGACAGCGACTGGGCTTGGAGTCCCGACGGGCGCAGTCGCACTGGCTACGTGTTTCTGCTCGGTGGTATCGCATTGTCTTGGCAAAGCGGGAAGCAGGGCTGCATCGCACGTAGCTCGTCGGAGGCAGAGTATGTGGCTCTGGGGGCAGGGGTTGCTGAGGCAGTCTGGCTGCAGCACTTGTTTCTTGAGCTTGGGCAATCAGTACCCGCCATTGTGCTGCGTTGCGACAACCAGAGTGCTCTCGCCATTGCGGAGAACTGTGGTGTTTTTCATGCTCGCACGAAGCACATTGGAGTTGAGCATCACTTCGTTCGAGATCTGGTGGAGCGACGTGTGATCTCCATCATGTGGGTTGGCACTGACTTGCAGCGAGCTGATTTCTTGACGAAGGCACTTGCACGCGGAAAGTTCCTGGTGGCCATTCGTTCTGTTGGGCTTCGCCCCGTGCGTGACAGTGGTTGAGTGTGGGATGTACGTTGCCGTCTCATCTGTCTGTGTCACTCACTTTGTGGTTGTACCAGTGCTGCACTCGTATGGACATGCGTACCATCGGGTCATGGGGGAGTGTTGTGCTTTGTGCCGTTCCTGTACAGTTTACTGTGACCACTCGGCCGTGTCCATACTCGTGCAGATCCCTGAGGCAGGCGGCCCTGGTGACACCGGCGCGACGACAGGCGGCGGACTACCCGTCCGGAGCTGACCGACCACTGTTCCAGAGCCCCAGATGTCACCGGGACTNGTTTTAGGACAGCTCTTGGACTGCCGCGTGCGACACCCGCCGTGCGCCGCGGCAGGTATTTATGCCCTGGACCAGTCAGTTGTCATCTCTCTCTGCATTTACTAAGCTATTGAAGCTTATGAGACTTTGCGCGTCTCCCTAGCCTGATCCTTGCTGTTTCTTGCACCTGCCTGCTTGCTAGTGCGTCAGCTGACTGGACAGTGTCGCCACGTCAGCAGCAGCAAGACTAGGAAGCTTCCTAGCAGTTTCTCACTCAGGGCCCGGAACCCTAGGATGCAGACGTCGTGTTGCGCATAGCCACCGTTTCTGTTCCCACACCCCAGTCTCCTGTCTTGTCGGCTACGACGCGTGTCTTAGTGTTTGTGGTTCATTCAGTGGCCCATGACACCTGTAATGCCCTCATGTCTTGCTTCACATGCTCACTACATCATACATGTAAAGGAGACTGGGCGTTGCCACTTCGCTCGAGATCTATCCCACAAGATGGGAGCCTTCCGTGGTGAAGCTCACACACTCTACCAGCAGCAGCACACATCAAAGCGGTGGCCTATGGCCAAATGAGATTGCCAGGAAGCTTCCTAGCACACTTGCCACTGACTATGCGTCAGCGCTCAGTCACCTCGCGGCGTCAACACAGGTCGGACGCGAAACGACAAGGGTTTGGCTAGGCGACACAAACAGTGTCAAATGTGCTTCCATAAATAAAACACATGCAGAGAGAGTTAACAAACGATAGGTCCGCAACATAAATACCTGCCGCAGCGCAAGACTGGTGTTGCACGCGGCAGTGCAAGGTCTCTCCTAAAACCAGCCCAAAAACATTGTTTTGGCCGTAACTCTGCACAGACAAATCAGAACGCTATGCCATCTGAACCTAGAGATGCATAATCTCAAGCCGGACGCTACGATTGATTACACGCATAAGTTTGGCACCAATCGGTGGAAACAAAATACAAAACAGGCAAATCGGGCTCAAGAGCCAGTCCACCGAGAAACTCTAGCGTCTGCAAAAAACCGCAAAGCACCCCGGCAAGCACCCAGGATGTCGTGGCAGCTCTCTGGTAGCTGCTCGTAGGTGGAGCCACCACTCGTCGATGCTCCAGCGCAAGCTGCGTCCGCATCAAGGATAGGATGCAACAAAGAGCAGAAGGTCTGAGACAACATCCATGACGCTGGGACAGTCGTCTGTTAGCTTCGAGTGGGTGGTTCACCACCTGCCAATGCACAGGTGCCTCCGGGGACTACATGGGGGATCATGTTGTCGTGCTCTCCTGTACCACTGCTCTCCCGGTCGTCGCTCGTGACGGGTGGAAGCCACACACACCAACACTCCCCGTAGCTGCCACAACTGTCAACATAACGATGTCTGAGCGAAGGCAACCAATCATAGCGGGCACAGATCAAGCATACCAGAGTACAGGGTCTCCTCGTGACAATGGTGCACCCTACCAAGTGCCCGGGTCTCGACCATGTAAGAAGTCAATCACACACCTACGTTTCAAACATCATGTAAGAGAGATAGAGAAACAAGGATTCCTCGTGACCACGCAAAAGGTCTTCAAGTGTCCGGGTCTCGACCTCACCATGCATGGATCATACAAAACATAGGTAGGCAATGGGTCTCCACGTCACAACGATAGAACTCACCAAGTGCGTGGGTCTGGACCAGCATAACCGCGACCATAACATCATGTTACACCCCAAGTAACCTCGCTGTCCTCAAAAGAGTGTCAAGCCAAAACCCACACACCAACACCCCCTCTGGGCTACATAGGCTGACAACACGAGAAAAGCTTATGGCTGCTCCCAACACAATCTCTGAGGAGGGAGCACGGCTCCCCCATGGCCACATACAGTGTAATTGCAAGGGTGACGATGATGCCGGTCGGATGTGCTCTCACATAGCCTCACCCGGGAGCACTGTCGTCGCTGTCGTCGTCGTTGTTGCCGTAGTCGTCGCGGATGCCGTCACCTACTGCTGTGATTGGTGCAGCGCTAAGGGCCACCTCCAACTGCATCACCTGTTGTATGCATGCCAGCTGCTGAGCTGCACATCACCACACAGACTTTGTAGCGTTGAGACGCATGTACCGCTCGTCGCGCTATGCTACAGCTGTGGGTCGAGCGGCTGCATCTGCGGCATGTAGGCGGTCAGTCGTGGAACAAACCTGACGGTGGACCTCGGTCGCGTGTGTGTTAGCACGAGCCAGAGCCTCCTACAGCCTTGTCGTCTCATCACAAAGGTCAGCTGCCGAATCATCTGCCGCCTGGCCGCCAACTGTTGGCAGAGTATCGACATGAGACAGCGTGTCAGCATCTACAGCGTCTGCATCTACATGAGGTGCCACTGAAGAGGCACCGGCTGCTGCTGACATACCTGTCACCCGGCTGTCGACTACTGGTCAAACGTCGGCATCCGTCAGTGATTCTGCCTCTGCTGCATCAGCCCCGTCATCGAGAGCCCGTACAATGGCTCGGGACTCCTCCCAGCCCCTAGTGCGCAACCAAACGTCCACCTGCCGCTGAACGTTTGCTTGTGCCCGACGTGCATCCTGTAGAGACCTCTCAACTGCCTCAAGACGTGTGTGCACAACCTCCACGCACTCCTCGGCAGCCTGTCGTAGTGGAACAACTGTAGTGTAACAACGGCTGCTTGCCCCTCCGAGCTCGGCCATGAGACCGTGCACATGCGCCTCCGCTCGAGCCACGATTACCTCCTGCTCGTCGACCGCGGAGGACAGGCCCTGAGGTATGGGAACAGTAGTGGGGACGTGTGTAGGTGTGTCATTGGCTGGAACCGCCATGGTGTCAGCGATGCCACTCAGGGCAACCATGAGCCGGAGGTCCGCAGCTTGCTTTGCATCCTCCACGATGGATGTGCATGTAGGGGTGACTACTATAGGCTAATCTGATGCCGCAGACACAATCGCCACTTGGTTGTAAACAGTGTGGGTCATAGTAATGGTTGCTCCTGCACGGGCCATTGCTGCTGAAGCACCCACTGATATCGCCTCCTTCAATTGGTGGTGCAAGTTCGACCGTCTCCACACTACACCGTGGAATGTCCATCAAGTAGCCTCCAGGCATGTGTACACATCCTCGATGTCTACTGCCGCTACCCGACAACCTAGGGTGTGTGCGGTGCTCCAACATATGCTCGTTGGATGCAACTCAAGCATGAGGTGCTGTAGGTGCCTGTCCGCACATGCCACTGCATCGTCCTAGTCGCAAAGCGTAGAGTGTAAATGTTCAAGCGCAGGGACCCGCTCGGCTGCTGTTGCATCAGCTACTACTTGAGCTGCGTCCTCCGCGATGGTTGCGCCTCCACATACAGCTACCACAATGGCACCAGCCATAGCAAAAGTGCTGGCAACCTCGACATCTCTTGCCTCTCTGGGTACCCCCTTCATAGGTGTACCTGCAATTGCTAATGATGTGGCTGAGGGAGCGCGTACCCCTATAGAGGCCGTATCGGCTGCTACAGGAAAAACGACCATCGTGGTGTCTGCACCAACAAAGGCGTCCATCGCCGACGTCCCATCAGTAGTAGTGATTGCAACTGCTGTTATTGTCACGGCGTCGATGGCTGCCGACACACCCACTGCCTAGACGTCTACTCCATATGTGTCAGCTGTCACCGCCACTACTGCTACTACCCCATCCACTGCTACTACCACACATGCCTCTGTGGTCGTATTCTCTACTACATCAACTGCAGTCTCCATCTCCATCTCTATGTCTGCCTCCAAATCCGCGTCGGACCACTCGTCTGTCTCCGACTCCACATCGGACCACTCCTCAGATGTCTCTTCCTCACAGAGAGCGCCCTGTCGTGAAGCACCATCTTTCGCATTCCTCCTGCACTCTCCGGTGGTCATCGACAGACACTCCATCCCCCCCTCGACCAAGGCACTGATAGAAGTTGCAAAGGGATGCCGTACCAACCCTGTGACTGGGGATGAGAGAGTCATCTCGGTGGTGACGTCTGCTACTAATGCGATTGCTACTGCCTCCTGGGCACGTCTTGCCAAACGTGCTGTCCGTTGCCTCGAGTGCCGAGTGCGAGCATGACAACCGTGAGCTCAAGGGACTACCACGAAAGTGGAGAGGTCAAAGGTCGGGATGATTCCAACTGACTCCAGCACATAGTGGAGGGCGTCAGATGTGGAGCTAAGTTCGGGAGGCATGGCATCGTCAGGTGATGTCACTGATAGAGGTGAGGACATCGAGGAGGAAGATGTAGCTGTCTGTAGCAACGTGGTGGAAATGACCCGCTTAGAGACCACATGGTCTGTGAATTGTTGCACCATGTGCTTGAGACCCTGGATCTCGGCATACAACACCGCCATAGCTCCACTGAGGGGTGCCACAATGTCGACCGACGTCTCTGAATTGGATGTTGAAGAAGAAGGGCGGGACTATATCTAGGGCTGTCGCCACCCGGTAGGGCGATGGTGACACTGGCACCATCCATGGTGCCGATCGCTATAGTTGTAACAGGCAAAGCCGTTAGACGTGTGAGGCGTGCGCCACGGCTGCACTTGCCACGATGGAAGTGGCGTCTGCAACGCATGCAGTGCCGGTGCCAACCACAACGCTGGTTGTGCTCCCTGCCACGCCAGTCTGCTCATCTCCGGAGCTTGGCATGGGTGAGTGCACACTACACTTGCTCCCGCTGGCACAAGGCAACAGGGGTAGGTGTGCGATCAAAGCACAGTCTCTCAGACCTGCTGCGATGTCGTTACGAGGACGGCCACCACCACGCTAGTGGTGCGCTGCTGTGCGACTGCAATGTGGTTGGTGTACTTCTATCGCACGATTAGCGTAATATGTGACCTCAAGTCGCCTCGGTGCTGTTGCTGCTGTCGCTGCTGCCTGCGGCCGCCGTCAACGCCAATGACGGTGGTCCCCGCCACACTTTTTGCTGGCTGGTAACATGGCTAGAGGTGCCGCTACGACAGCGGCTACTGCTACTGCACCGGTTGCTACCACCAACTGACAGCTGTGACCTGCGGCTACCCCCTTTTTCCCCCCTCTTTTTCTTTTCTTTTGGTGCCACCTCCTCGGGTGCCCCTTTTGGGGTTATTCTATGGCGCCCAACTCGAGGACCCCCCCTCTGTCCTCTCCCCCTCTTTTATGTGTCTGTGTATGTGTGTGTGTGGGTGTGTGTGTGTGTGTGTGTGTGTGTGTGTGTATGTGTGTGTATGTATAGGCTCAAGCCTCGTCTTAAGCGAGGTCGTTGAGCGAGCTCGCTCGGCGAGCTCGTCGATCGGCAAGCTTCCCCATGGGCGAGCTCCTCGATAGACCCCCCCTCTCCGGAGCACCCCATCGCAGTAGGAAGCTACAATGGAACTTCTTACTACTGCAACAATGATGGGGACAACTACTACTGCTCCCGAGGCTACTACGCCTACTATGTGTGTGCGTGCACCTGTTGTAGCAACTCTAGAGCTGCTTGCGCTCCTGTTGCAGAAGCTATGCGCTATTGTGCTGAGCAGCAGCGCTGCAGCACTGCTACACGCTACGGCTACGCGTGCTGTTGCTGCTCTGCTACTGCTTGGTACTGCTGTTATTACTGCTCGCTGCCACCTACTGATGCTGCTGCTGCTTGCTGCCGTCTGCTACTACTGCTCACTGCTCGCCGCTTGCTGCTGCTGCTGCTTGCTGCCGCCTGCTCCTGCTACTCGTAGCCACCTGCTACTGCTGTCCCTTGCTACTATTCGTTATTATTTGCTATTGCCGCCTGTCGCAGCAGTCGCCTACTGCTGCTGTTGCTGCTAGCTACTGCTACTGGCTGCTATTCGCGGCTGCTAGCTGTTGCTAGTGGCTGCTGATGCCGCCACTGCTGCAAGCTACTGCCACCACTGCTACAAGCTGTTGTGGCTACTGTACGCTGCCACTGCTCGTAGCTACGCAAGCTGCTATTCCGAGTTGCTTCTCTTTCCCCTTTTTTTCTTTTTCTTTGTGTGTATAGACCGGTAGCCAGACACGGCTGTCGCTGCCACCTGGTGCTGCTGCTGTAGTGGTTGCTACCCGCAGGTGCTCCAGCCGTAGGTGTTTCCCGCTGATGCTGCTGCTATGGCTGTAGTTGCTTGCAGCTGCCGCCGCTACTCTGCTGCATTGTAGTCGTGGTGGGTCCCTCAAGAATCTGCTGCTGCTGCTATGGGTGGCTGCCGCTGCTGCCACTCACTGTTGTTGCTACTGCTGCGTCTCTACTGCACAGCACAAGGAGCTGTGGCTTGTTTGCTCTGATACCAAAATGAGATTGCCAAGAAACTTCCTAGCACGCTTGCCATTGACTAGGCGTCAGTGCTCAGTCAGCTCGCGGCGTCAACACAGGTCGGACGCGAAACGTCAAGGGTTTGGTTAGGCGACACAAACAGAGTCAAATGTGATTCCATAAATAAAACACATGTAGAGAGAGTTAACAAATGACAGGTCCACAGCATAAATACCTGACGAGGCGCACGACGGGTGTCGCACGCGGCAGTGCAAGGTCTGTCCTAAAACCAGCCCAAAAACACTGTTTTGGCTGTAACTCTGCGCAAACAAATCAGAACGCTACGCCGTCTAAACCTGGAGATGCAGAATCGCAAGCCAAACGCTATAACTGGTTACACGCATAAGTTTGGCTCCGATTGGTGGAAGGAAAATGCAAAGCATGCAAATTGGGCTCAGGAGCCAGTCCACTGAGAAAACTCTAATGTCTGTAGAAAAACCGCAAAGCACCCCGGCAAGCATCCAGGACGTTGTGGCAGCTCCCTGGCAACTGCTCGTGGGTGGAGCCACCACTTGTTGGTGCTCCGGTGCCAGCTGCGTCCGCATCAAGGATAGGCTATAGAAAAACAGTAGAAGGTCTGAGACAGCATCCACGACGCTGGGGTAGTCGTCGGTCAGCTTTGAGTGGGTGCTCCACCACTTGCCGATGAGCCGGTGCCTCCGGGGTCCGCATCGGGGATCATGTCATCGCACTCTCCTGTACCACTGCTCTCCTGGCCGCCGCTCGTGACGGGTGGAAGCCATAGACACCAACAGGTTTTGCTCGTGAGGAGCTCTAGCTCTTTTTCCATAGGGCGCCAGGACTATCTCCAAGTAGCATGTGGATTTTGGAGGGAGTCTCATTGTGCCAGCTGGGTGCTGATGCTTTGGGGCCACTTGACCATTTTTTTGTGCCATAGTTAGTAGCCGCCCTTAGTATATTTGGAGAGGTCGGGCTCGACCCCCGGTTGGCAACATGATCCGAGCGTGCATCATGCACAACCGGGAGTCATGCTCACCGCTTGGTAATTAATTCACGCTTCTAGTTGCCCCCTGTAACAACTCTTGATTGCCACTACATATCACGAGCTTTTAAGCCATGGCTTGGGTCTTGGGAATCTCCCCACACTTCCTCTCTCTCACATTCCATTATTTTATATCCTTGAAGGAATAAGTACTGATATCAGAGCAATGAAGGACCGTCCCTCTCAATTCCTCTACCTACTAGATGCTGGACCGCTTTCTGACTCCCGTCATGATGTCGCGGCTGCCACTCGCAACCACAGCATCGTCGGCAGTAGAAACACGTGTTCTGGTGCCAGCTGTTGTTGCACTGTTCTTAGCGCCACTGCTTTATTTAACCTGCAATGGTGTAGGCAGTGGTGGAATTTTCCTCACCACCTACTTTCGCCGCGTCATTCTTGATTGTAGTGACAACAATGGCAGTACAGACGGCATCTTGCCATCAGAATTGGCATTTCTCTGTAGCCATGGCCAAAGCTGCAGATGCAGCAGCATTGGCAGCATCTGTCCACAGCCTCATTTGCAGCTGTAGCAGCAACATCAGCTGCTACTGCTTGCAGCAGCATTTACTGCTGCATCAACAACAGCATTAGCGGTGTCTGTCCACACCCGCACCTGCAGCCAAGGTAGCGGCATAAGCGGCATCTGCCACAACCACATCCGTAGCTACAGTATTATCATGGGTACCTCTCCCAAAGACCTCAGATGGAGGCCACAGCACTGCTGCCATAAACCTTTGGGAACCGCAGCGGCAGCAGCATCATCGGCATCTGTCTGCAGCTACAGCTACATCTATAACTGGAGCAGCATCGGCAGAATCTTAACCCAACCTCATTCGCAGCCGTAGCAACAACACCAGTTGTTACTGCTTGTGGTCATATTTGTGGCCGCAACAACAGCACCATTAGCGGCGTCTGTCCGCAGCAGCACTCTTAGATACAACCGTAGCCGCATTCGACTCGATGCCATCCGAGAGCACGGCGTCTTTGAGTTGGTGGACTTGCCGAAGACGTGCAAGGCCATCAAGGCCAAAGGGGTTCTATGTAAGAAGCTCAAGCCAGACGACACTGTGGAGCGCTACAAAGCCCACCTGACAGCAAAAGGCTTCTCCCAGGTCCCTGGTGTGGACTACACCGAGACCCTTGCCCCTGTTGGCCGGATGACGACCACGCTCACGCTGCTGAGCCAAGTGGCATAGTACGCGTGGGAGCTCCATCAGATGGACGTCAACAATGTGTTCCTGAACGGGGACCTTGAGGAGTAGATTTACATGGTCGAGCCACACAG
Source organism: Penium margaritaceum (assembly GCA_023375785.1). Classification (NCBI taxonomy): domain Eukaryota; kingdom Viridiplantae; phylum Streptophyta; class Zygnematophyceae; order Desmidiales; family Peniaceae; genus Penium; species Penium margaritaceum. The sequence continues at coordinate 20,578 of SZWC01005616.1, read as the reverse complement.
CTTTGAGGATGGCACCGGTCGCGTGTACCGGCTGCGGAAGGCCTTGTACGGCCTGAAACAGTCACCTCGCTGTAGGGTTCAGGAGATCACAAGCACCCTGAGACGCGCTGGGTACGTTCAGAGTGATGCTGACCCATCTCTGTTCCTCTCACAGTCCCCAGCACTGCTCACTGCCATCCTCGGCTACATGGAGGATCTTTTGACCACCTCGCCCGACCTGGGAGCAGTGAACGCTGCCATGGTTGTTCTCTCCTCGGCCTAAGAGATGAAAGACCTTCGCGAAGCCTCTGTCTTTGTGGGGATGGAGATCGTGCGCGACCGTGTTCGGCGCACACTTTGTGTCCATCTGGCAAGCTACGGAGAGGCTATGGGGGAGCGCTTTGCTGACCTCCTCGCTGCCATCTGCACGGCCTCCACGCCCATGACCCCTGAAGGGCAAGCTACCCTGAAGGTGGATGATCCAGCTGACCTGTGGGAGCCAGTCGACGTGACCCTGTACCTGCGAGTCATCGGCTCACTCATGTACTTGGCCACCACGACACGACCCGACATTGCCTTCACTATCAACTTGCTCACCTAATTCTCGCAGGCTCCACGCCAGCGAACATTGAAGGCAACAGTTCAGTATGTGCGCTATGTCCACCGCACCCTTCGGCCTGCGCTTTCGTGAGCAGGTGTCTGTTGTGCTCGGTGGGTAAACAGACAGTGACTGGGCGTGGAGTCCAGATGGCAAGAGCCGCACCGGCTCTGTCTTTCTCATTGGAGGCACCACGGTGTCTTGGCGTAGTGGGAAGCAGGGCTTCATCGCACGTAGCACTGTGGAGGCAGAGTATGTTGCTCTAGGCACCGGTGCAGCTGAGTGTGTCTGGCATGTCCGTCTGCTACGTGAACTGCGTTAGGCCATCCCCCCCGTGGTCCTTCAGTGTGACAACATGAGCGCAGAGGCCATCGCCAAGAACTCCGGTGTGCTCCATGCACGCACAACGCACATCAATGTCGAGCACCACTTTGTGCGTGATCTGGTTGACAGTTGGTGAGATCCGAGTCATCCACGTGGGCACTGACAGGCAGCGCGCGGATTTTCTGACCAAGCCTCTGGGTTGTTTGAAGTTTCATGCGGCCACTCGCTCCGTAGGACTCTGCCCCATTCCAACTGCAGGTTGACTCCTCATGTGCCACGTTGCGTGTGCTGTGCATGCTGCCCGCAACGTCTGTGTGCTTCCTACTCTCTACAACGTCAGTGTTTGCATGTGCATGGACGTGTATCACCCTCTAGTCATGGAGGAGTATTGTGTGTGTCGTACACGGCTTACGGTGACCCCTCGGCTCATGTCCATTCATGTGCAGATCCCTGACATGGCTACCATGGTAGAAGACCGGCGGCCGGAGGGGTGCCCAGAAGACCTTCGTTTTATTTAGATTCGTGCTGTGGGACACCACATAGGCTTGCAACCTATGAGGGCATAGCTCTTGTCGATGCGGCTATTCTGGTTTAAACGGCTCGTCATTCTGACGTGTCTACAGGGAGTTATGCTCAAAACTGTGGTTTTGCCACTGTTTTGTCCTGCTAGAAAATGCGCACCCTTGTGCGTCGTGTGTTTGTGCACCCACTAGGTCAGAGACACTATTTAGGTTGTCTAGGCCTCAATTGTTAACTCTCTCTGCACATTGCTTGCAGCCAGACGTGTTGATGCGTCGTGCTAGTCACACCCTTGCAGTTGATTTCTGCCCTACTGCCTAGCACATGCTTGCATGCATTCTGTCAACCGGTATCGGTATCGGTACTGAGCTGCCACAAAACTATGATACCACGGTTTTTGTACCGTGGACTGTGGTGCTGCGGTACTTGATTACCGCACTACTCAATACCGCGGTATTACAGCCCTGATCTCGGGTGATCCATGCTCCGTACATCCATGTTCTACAACATAGATATTGTGGACTGGTTTTTGGTGGTCTCAGGTTGGCATCAACTTTCTTGAGCCATGTCTTACCGAGTGCACGCCGGACACTCATCGTTCTTAGGAGTGCACCCTCAAGAATCGCCCCACCGAAGCACTCGAGCTCCATGATCTGGGATATGAGAGTGTGATGGGCATGCCGAAATGTCTTGTGTGTAATTAAATGGAGCCATCTGTTGCGCATCATCAGGGGGGATTCAGAAGTGTTTACCTGATGACTCTCCGTGAATTGAAGATTGGCAGTACCGTACCTTCCCACGCCATCTCTAGGTCCTCATGTCTTCTTGTGTTCCCCATTTCTGGCACAGTCCGGATTCTGCCTTGTTCTCCCTTCCACTCATGTCTTGGGTGGAATTAGTGACCATTGATTGATTCAGGAACCGCACATTATATGACCTTGCGTGGTTGATCCTTTGTCTCTCTTGCTCCTGTCGGCTCTATGCGCAAGGGGACCTCTTCTTGCCTGACATTCTATATGTGCCCGACTTAGAGGCCAGCTTGTTGTTTGTGTCCACCCTGGATGACAAAGGCATGGACTTTGCATCCAGCCTTCGCATGTCTTCTGACCCTTCTCATTGCTCCTCATCTCATGCTCCCACTACACCAGATCGCACCACATTTTCTGGTGAGCTCGGGCTCTGTTCCTTGGGTCTCACTACATATGCTGACTTGTCTATCTCTGCATTAGTCGTCCATCTCAGTACTTTCCTTGGGCACTCCCTTGTTGAGCATGAATTTTATCACACGCCTGGCATGTCTGTTGTTGGATGTATGGAATATTTTTTATGTTCCTGGTCCCTCTCAATTGCTATAGAGTCCATGAATGTTCACGAGGCTCGCAAAGCTGCTGAATCCACTGTGGAAATCTGCCATGCTGGACGAACTCAAGGATATGATTGAGCATGGTGTGTATGAACACGTAGTTCTCCCACTGGACAGACAGATTTTCTCAACAAAGTGGGTTAATTGCAGAAAGATGAAACATTTGAGCAATGTATAGCTCGTCTCACAGCCAAGGGATTCTCACACTTCCCTGACATTGACTTTGATGAAGCATGTTCTCCAGTGGGGCACTATGCCACTGCACAGGCACTTCTCAATCTTGTTCTTGAACATGACTGGGAACTCAAACATATGGGCGTGATCAAATCCTTCCTAAATGGCAAGCTTCCAAGAGATCTACACGATCTAATCTCTTGGGTTCACTGATGGTACCAACAAGGGTGAATTTTTTAGGAGCATGTTCGATCTTGCATTGTTTCGAAGTGCAACCTCTGCCCCACTTCTGGTAATTCTTGTGTATGTTTGTGATCTCCTCATTGCATCTCCTAGCCCTGCCACTGTTCAGTCAAACAAAGGTCTATTCCGATCAGCATAAATGATGAATGATCTCAGTCCAACCCGCAAATTTCTGGGCATCAAGCTCGAGCGTGACCGCTTCAAGCGGTTTGTGTATGTCCATCCGGCTACATATGTGTCCAGCCTAGGGGAGCGCTTTGCTTTCCAAGTCTCTGAAGTCCTCTCGGCTTCTACGCCAACGACTCCAACAGGTCAGATACTAGTGAAGTCACTGGCCGTCTTCAACCTTGGGACGATAGCGAGGGTAATTGACTACCTGTGTGTGATTGGCTCTTTCATGTATCTGGCCACCACTACTTGCACAGATGTAACCTTTGCAATGAAAAATCTCTCCCAGAGTGTCCACGAGGGAAACACCTTGAGGCTATCATGCATGCAGCACGATACGCAATGTCCATTATGCGCATGTGACTGTACTTAAGAGCACAACCTTCAGTCATCATCAATAGTTTCCTGGATAGTGACTGGGTCCATGATTAAGATGCTCACAGTCGTAGATGCTATAGTTTCTTGATTGTGGCCACCGCTGGCTCATGAAAAATTGGCGAACAAGGTTGTGCAACAAGGAGCTCAAGCGAAGCTGAGTATGTTGGCTTGGTGCAGGTACATGTGAGCCTGTGTGTCTGTGTTGATTGTTGCGGCAACTGTGCGTGCCCATCCGCTGCATCAATTTGTGCTGTGATGATTAGAGCATAAGATGAATTCTTGAGAACGATGGCATGTATCAATCAGACACAACTCACATCGATGTTGAGCACTATTTTGTTTGTGAGTGCATTGCTATCGGCATTGTTTGGGTTGTATGGGTGAATATACGTTCACCACGAGCTGACTTTGATAACCCCGTGTACATGTTTTGCTGTGCCTTGCGTGTGGCCGCGGTGTGCAGTGCATGTGGATCCGGCGGCCGGTGGTGATCCCCGCTAGACGCAGAGGCATTCTACGACGCACGGCCTCTCTCTCTCTCTCTCTCTCTCTCTCTCTCTGTGTGTGTGGCCGCGCCGTCATTTGTCTCTCGCCGACCGTCGGCCCATGCCTGTTCCAAGACCTACTTTAGTCCT
>SZWC01005615.1:141637-153033 GCA_023375785.1 Penium margaritaceum | reverse complement strand
CTCTCTCTCTCTCTCTCTCTCTCTCTCTCTCTCTCTCCCTTACACACACACACACACATACATACACACACACACATAGACATATGAAACACACACACATGATGGATATGAGGGTGCCAGAAAGTGACAAAAGCAGGTTGCTCGATACAAATCCTTTGGCATGACAGTTGCATAGAGGATGTTTCACAATTTTCACCGTACTTGACAATCTCAATTCAGAATCTTCTTGAGTGAGGTATGGATTTCCAAAGTTTGGAGATCATGGGTCGGGTTCAAGTGACGACCCGAGTAGTTCGAGCTCAAAAGGCAGTAATGTTATTGGCCGGGCCGGTTGAGAGCGGCCTTCAAGGAGAAACGTCGGCTGGAGGACCTCCAAGAGACTTCAAGGAAGGAGCAGACCATGATTGTTGGTCGTCCATGGCGTGTGAGACATAGTTCTCATGTGTAAGAGGGTGACTGCCTCTCATCCTGGTAGGCGATGAGACTTTGCTAGAGAGTGAACTTTGACAAGGTGAATCTCAGTCCTCCCTTGGCCAAATGAGGCATACAAAGGCTTCTTAGAAAGCTGTGAAAATTTGATTTCTCATCAAGATTGAACTCAGATGTTCACGTTATCTGCAAACCTGCATTCACTTCCGTAACTTCTGTCTATGCAACCACCAACTCCCTCTCACAAACAGTTGGTCCTGCCTAGGCCGCTCTTGGAGAGCCTGATCACCTCTTTGAGGGCTGCCCTAGTTTCCATCACTGGTATAAGAGCTAGAACAAGGTTTTGCCTCATTCTTGAGGCATTTCTTACACCCTGTTGTGTGAGAGAGTTGTTTTTGGGCTGAACGTTGCACTACCATAGCAACATCTGCTTCTGTGGTGGCTGGCATTAACATCGCCAAGTTCAAAGGCAAGAACTTCTTCAACTGGAGCAACAACATGAAGATGGTGCTGATGGAGAAAGGTCTCTGGAGCTAGGTGGATGAGAAGGAGAAGAAACCATCAGAAGGCTCCCTCTCTCCTGGTAAAGCCCGTACCTACCGCAAGAAGCGTGACCGCATCCTCGCCACCGTCTACCTTCATCTCTCCGAACGGCAACAACTCCTTGTCCGTGGCATCCTCACGCCAAAGGAGGTTTTGAAAAATCTTGATTCCAGTTGTGCTTCTCATTAAATCCTCATGAACATGCATTTGCGTCGTCCCTTTCACGTTGTGAAGGTGGATGAGTCAGAATCTATGATTGACTACATCAACATGGTGAATTCTCTCTCTGACTAGCTTGCTGCAATTCAGGACCCTGTCAAGGAGCGTGTGCTCATGCTAACCATCCTCTCTAGCCTTCCTAGAAGCTACACTCCTCTCATTGTTGCCCTAGACCACTGCGGCAACAAGCCCTCCCTCAATGATGTAGAGGAGAGCCTGCTCTGTGAGGAGCGGCGCAGGGGAGAGGAGGGCGGAATTGGACTAGACGTCACTCTCATCACCAACTCTGGTCATGGGATTGGTGCTGCACCAACTAGGGGTAATAGCAGAGGAGGGAAGAAGAAGGGGAACTACCAAAAATGTAAGCAGCCAGGCCATTGGATGCGTGAATGCCGGAAGAAGAAGGCGGATCCTGTGGCTGGAGTGGGAGCAAGAAAACATTGTGACGCTTTTGTGAACGCAGCAGGTTGGGAGAGTGGACTCGTGACAACCATCCGGGTCCTGCACGTCTCCAAAAACACTGCGTTGTTCAGGATCATCGACTCGGGCGCCACGCAGTACATGATGTACAGCCGGGAGTGGCTCGTTGTCTACCACCATTGAGCCCTGTCGGGTGTTCATGGGGGACAATCATCTGCAAACGGTGGTTGGGGAGGGTGAGATTGTTTTTGTGCTTTTGGTGAGCGCAAGCACGTGGTACTTCATGTGAAGGGGGTGCTCCATGTTCCGGGGCTGGTAGCTAACCTCCTCTCTGTCTCATCTCTCATCTCGGAAGGCATGCAGGTTTTTTCTTTGAGAATGGTGGTTGTACTATATTTGCCCGTGCAGACCGCATGCTTGCAAAAGCGGACAAGGAGGACGGCCTTTACCGCCTCTATGTTGCATCAGAGAAGGAAGCAGACCCAACGTTGGCGGCGAGAGAGGGAAAAAACGACATCGGCTATGGCACCGCCGGCTCAGTCGCCTCAGCTTTGGTGCCATCATCTCCATGCAGCAGATGGTCCTCGGCCGTGACCTCGAGGGGGTGAAGCAGCCTGGTGCATCAGCTTGTGAGAGCTGCATTGAAGGGAAGCAAGCGTGCTTATCATGAGGGAAGGGAAAGGGACACCTGAGCTTCTCTCACTCGTTCACTCTGATTTGTGCGGTTCCATGGCATCAAAGTCCTTGTCCGGAAAGTCATACACTGTCACATTCATTGATGACAGGTCGCGGAAGACGTGGGTGTCCTTCCTGGCTGGAAAGGATGAGTGTTTTGATGCTTTCAAGGTGTGGATTGCTGCTGCACAGACTGATAATGGCAGGCGGTTCAAGGTGCTTTCCACTGGCGGTGGAGGAGAATACCTCTCCAATGATTTCTACAGCTTCCTCAAGCGTCACGATATCAGGCGCGAGGTCACTCAACCTGGAAGACCGCAAGTGAACGGCATGGCTGAATGCACAAACCGCACACTCGTGGAGCGTTTTTGCAGCATGCTCCAAGATGCAGAGCTCCCACTAATCTTTCGGGCGGAAGCATTCAACACTACCATGTACCTGAAAAACCGAAGTCCCACGTGCGTCGTGCCATTGATGATACCGGAGGAGGCATGGATGGGACGCAAGCCAACGGTGACGCACCTGAAATTCTTCAGGTGTGGCCCATTTGTGCACGTTCCTGCCGACAACCGCAAAAAGCTGAACGCAAATTCGGTGAAGGCAGCTTTTCTCGGCAACGACACCATAGGATACCGCCTCTACAACCTCACTGCACGTGAGATCATCCGCAGCTGTGACGTGGTCTTTCAAGAGGACGTAAAGGGCTGGACTTGGAGCCCTATGTCTGTAGTTCCACTTGCTCCCTCACTTGTACCTGAAGTGGGAGAAGAACTGGTAGCAGAGGAAGGTGCAGAAAATGGTGGTGATAGTGCCAATGACAAGGAGGTGGAGGAATCTGAGAAGGAGAAGGTGTTTATAGCCGAATCTGATGAAGAGGAGCAACAAAGCAACACACCGCAGCTACCACAATGGTCTGCACGCCTCAACAAAGGAACAAAGGACAGTGGGGAGCAGCTATGGCATTCTGAGAGGCCCGCAAAGAAGCAGATGCAACAAGGGGAGCGGCTCAACTTGTGCACCATTCCACCACCAGCGGAGTCATCTGACTTCAAGCTTCTCTTCCTCACAAGCACCAATGGCCCAGCCACCTTCACCGTGTTGGCTCTAGTGGGTGTGGAGTCACCCTCAAGGGTGCCTAGCTCTCTTTAAAGCATGCTACCAATGTTTGGGCAAATATGGACACCAATGGTGAAGAGTGTGGAGCACAAGGAACACGGGCAAGAGTGGGCAGAACACGTCGCATTCAGTAGATCTGAATCAAAACATGTTTTTGTTAGTTATCATAGTGAGATTACATCACATCTTTATAGCCTGTGATCTAAGCTTTCCAACGCATCCAAGCACATCCAAAACGGAGCAATAGAGCCCCTGCTATGGTCGTCAAAGTAACCCTTGCTAGAGCCGCCCACCTGGCCTTGCGCTCTAAGCAACAGGAGGCGTTTTGACAATGACCCGTCGAAGCGCCTTTCCTTGCCCAGAAGTCAAGGAGAAGTTCATCCTGGTCAAGGAGGTCTTTGTGGTTACCTCATTCATGTCCCTGGTGCATTTGGAGCCCATTAGGAAAGAACTCAGATCACTGGCGGTGGATTATCCCGCCACCCATGGCGGGTACCAGATTCCACCAGTCCAACACCCGATTTTTGGGTTAGGCTAACTTTCTGAACACTCAATCAAATTGAGCGATTCAAAGCTTGATCCTGCATGGAACAATCCAAGGAATCCAAATCTAAAGTTAGATCAGGTGTTCGACCACTCCATCATAGTCGAACCAGAGTGTACACTCAACGGCACTCATGGCAAGGGGTACACCATGTCAACAATCTCCCCATTACACCGCAGCCTTGATGCCCTGTCCTTGTAACCTGTAGCATTTTAAACTTCACAGCGTAGACCAAGCTCCATGCATCTCACGTCGTGCCTATCCTTGGGTTGTGCCTTGGTCATGGAATCGGCAAGCATGCGCTTATTGCCACAATGCACAATAGCCGCATCCCCCTTCGCCACCAAGTCCCGCGTGTAGTGATGATGGATCTCGATGTGCTTGGTCCTCCTATGCAGCACCGGGTTCTGGGTTAGGCTAATGGTACTCATGTTTTCCACATTGAGTACCGTCAGCTTCCTTTGCGACACGCCGATCTCCTTTAGCCGCCACCGCAGCCACACCGCCTCCTTTGCGGCTTCTGCCAGCGCAATATACTACGCTTTGGTGGTGGACAGTGCAACATAGTCTTACTTCCTGCTTGCCCATGAAACTGTTGCACCACCAAGTACAGACACGTACCCCGACATTGATTTTCTGTCATCCACATCACCAGTCCAATCGGCATCCGAGTAGCCGACCAACTCGAGGGAGTCGTCACGCGCTCCCCCTCCAAATACGAGCCGCTAATGTTTTGTCACCTTGAGATACCGGAGGATCCGCTTCACCGCTTGCCAATACAGCGGCCTAGGGTCAGCAACGTAGCGGCTCACTTGGCCCTTCGGAAAGGCCAGGTCGGGCCGCGTTGCCACCATGGCGTACATGATGCTCCCCACCGCAGACTGATATGGCACACCTGCCATCTCCTCCTTCTCCTCATCCATGCTCGGGGCCATGCTCGAGCTCAACTCACATGTGGTCGTCATGGGTATGCCGATGGGGTTACACTCCTCCATGTTGTAGTAGCGGAGTACCTCCTGCACGTAAATTGCCTGTCCCATCTCAAGCGTGTGTGCCTTGCGGTCCCTTATGATGGGGACGCCGAGGCAGTACTCGAGCTCGCCCATGTCCATCGTTCTGAACCGACCGCCCAGCTGTCGATTTAGGTTCACCAACTCCTCCATGTCCAATGACACGAGGATAAGGTCATCCACGTAAAGGACCACAATCTGGTACAACAACCGCTGCTTCCTAATGTACACGCTCTAATCCGCTTCGTAGCGCTTGAAGCCAAGCTCGGCCATGAAGCCGTCCATTTCCAGGTACCACATGAGTAGCGCTTGCTTCAGTCCGTAGAGCACCTTGCAAAGCCAAGGTACTCTACCGCCTCTGGCACCTCCATGAGGACCTCCTTGTCGAAGTCGCCATTGAGGAACGCAGTTTTACCTTCATTTGGTGGACTTCGTAGTCGCGCGCCGCTGCCACCAAGAGAATGGAGCAGATGGAGGCAAAACTTTGCCACCAGTGCAAAGGTTTCTTCGTAGTGTTGACCCTTCCGTTGGACGTATCCCTTTGCCACCAGCTGCGCCTTGTACTGCTCCACCTTCTCCTCCTTGGTGAGCTTCTTCTTGAAGATCCACTTGGAGCCGATGATTTTTGTGCCCTCCGGCTTGTCAATCAGTTGCCAAGTGACGTTCTCTTCATGGGAGGCGAGCTCATAATTTATGGCTCCCTCTCACTCAGCCCCATCCTTCCGCTGCAACGCGTCCTTGACGGTCTCGGGCTCCTCTTGCGCAAAGAACGCTCAAGCAAGCCCATTCCAGATGCCCTCCGCAGCATCGGACCTCTTTGTTGTCCTCCTCGCACGTCTGCTTCTCCGATACTACTGCTGTTGAAGCTACTGCTGCTGCTACCGCTATTGCTCCTCCTGCTGCCCTCTTGCGGTGCCACTCACACCGCTGTCCTGCTCCCCCTCTCTCGTGGACCGTGGAGATGCGGGCTCGCTCCCTGCCTCCTTGTTCAGCTCCACTACTGCCGGCTCTTCGGACTCATGGTATGACTCGGCTGAAGGCAAATCAGCCACTCCCCCATCCCTTGGATGGTTCCCACCGGTTGGAGCCCCTCGGACGTCACCCTCTTTTTTGTCCTTCGACGTCTCCCCTTTGAGGAGTGGCAGCCACTCCCCACGCTTTGGAAAGACCAGCGTCCTTGTCCGTCCATCGGCTATCCTCCTTGAACGTGACGTCGTGACTCTTCATGATCAGCTGCCTTCACGGGTCAAAGAGGTGGTACGCCTTGCTCCCACTCTCGTACCCTACAAAGATACACCGGTAAATCCGCGTGTCCAACTTGCCCCGCCCCTCGAGTGCCTGCACAATAGCATGTAAAACAACACAACCAAATGTGCGACGGTTTGCTACCATTGGCTTCCTCCCGCTCCACACTTCTTGTGGCATCTTCCACACCTTGGACTCCACGTCTTTTAGCGGCTTCGTCGGCGTCAGGTTCATGATGTTCGCTGCTGTCCGTGCCGCCTCACCCCAGTTCCACTACGCAAGGCCGGCATCACTCAACATGGACCGGACCATGTTGAGGATGGTGCGGTTTTCCCTCTCGGCGGCACCGTTCTGCTGCGGAGAGTGTGGCATAGTTTTTTGCCACGCGATCCCCTTGCTCTTCATCCATGCCGATCAGCCCTTGTACTTGCCACCGTTATCGCTCCGGATCGCCTTTACCTTCAACCCTGTTTGCCGCTCCATTGCCGCCACAAACTCTTGCACACAACCCAGGAAATCACTCTTCCTCTTGATGATGTAGAGGTAGAGCTTACGGCTGTGATCTTCGATGAAGTTCACGAAGTAGCCAGCGCCCCCGATGGAGCTCTTGAATGGTCCGCACACGTCAATGTGGACCACCTGCAACTTGGTCGATGCATGCGTCCCGTTCCCATCAAATGGCTGCCGTGTTGCCTTGCCGACCACACGCGGCTCACACACGACATTCTTGGCTGCGTCAAGGCTCTTGACCTCAAGACCCCGCACTACTTCCTTCTTTGCCATGTCTCTCACAGTTGAGGGAGCGATATGGCACAGGCGGCGGTGCCACAGGTCCAGGTCTCCATCTTCCTTCTTCGTAAGGTGAGCGACGTCAGGCCCCGCCCGGCTGCCAAGGATTTATGCACAGAGCAGGTACAATTCGTCCTCTCGCTTTCCGCGAGCAATCACATGGCCATTCCCCTCCTTGCGGATGATGGCCTCCTTCTTGTTGAAGAGCACCTCGAGCCCCTTGTCGGTGAGGCAGCTCATTGATAGCAGATTTTCCCCAAAGTTGGGCATGTGGAGCACGTCATGAATTGTGCTCGTGACAGCCTCCCCGTCCACATCCATCTCAATGCAGACGTTGCCTTCACCAGCAGCCAACTCCGTTTTGCTGTTGGTGACTGTCATGTGCCAGTCCGAGGCGCTATAGGTGACGAATGCCACCCGGTTGCATTGTGTGTGGCGGCCCGATCTGAAGTCAATTATGGAGACTCCCGGATCTGTCAAGTCGGCGGACTCCTTCGCCATCATTACAAGGTCATCCTTCTTTCCAGCTCTCCCTCGCTGGTCCGACTTCCTGTTGGGGCAGTTACGTGCATAGTGGCCCTGTTTGCCACAATTGTAGCACTCCCCATTGTTGTCACCTTTCTTGGTGCCCTGCTTGGTACCTTTCCCCTTCTTGCCTCCCCCACCACCTTGAGGGCGGATGGCATAGGCAGAACTTGATGTTGCCCCGCTTTCTCTCCCACCATGCCGCATCCATTTGTTGCGGACGTACTCAGCCACCTTCGGGTACTTCAGCTCATCGGCAGACCAGTCACCTACAATGGTGATCATGGGACTCCAACTCTCTGGCAAGGCCAGAAGGAGGATCATGGCTTGCAGCTCAGGGTCAACCTTCCATCCGGTGGCTACGCACTCGGCAGTGAGGGAATCAATCTGCTGCAGGATCTCCATGATGTCGTCGCCTTTGTTGGCTTAGAGGGTGACAAGCCTCTTGAAGACGAAGAGCTGGTTAGCAAGATTGGTGGACTGGTAGATGGTGCAGAGTTTCTTCCAGGCCTCCGTGGCCTCCGTGCATCCTTGAATCAGTGTGCACTGCAGCGGAGATAGCTCTATCACCAACAATGCAAGGGCCTTCTTGTTGCGCTTCTTGTACTTGTCCACTTCCTCCGGCGTCGTGGTATCCAGAAAGGCGGTCTCTTTAGTGATGACCAACTCAAGCAGGCCCTTGTCATCAAGGTAGACCTCAAACTGCCACCTCCACAAAGGGAAGCCGTTCCCATCAAACTTGGAGACGGTGCCAATGCTCTCTTGCTCGGCCGTTGCCATGGCGCGCGGCGGTAGCGTTAAACGTGAAGAGCTAGGGTCCTTCTAGGCACGTTGGTCCATAACCCTTTGTTGGCTCTAGTGGGTGTGGAGGCATCCTCAAGGATGCCTAGCTCTCTCTGAAGCACGCTACGAATGTTTGGGCAGCCAATGAACAAAAATGGTGAAGAGTGTGGAGCACAAGGATCACAGGTGAGAGTGGGCAGAACACGTCGCATTCAGTAGATTTGAATCAGAACATGATTTTGTTACTTAGAATAGTGAGATTACATCAGATACTCATAGCTCGTGATCTAAACTTTCCAACGCATCCAAGCACATCCAAAACGGAATAGTAGAGCCCCTGCTACGGTGGTCGAAGTAACCCTTGGTGGAGCCGCCCACCTGGCCTTGCACTCTAAGCAACGGGAGGCGCTTCGACGATGACCCGTCAAAGCGCCTTTCCTCACCCAGAAGTCAAGGAGAAGTTCATCCTGGTCAAGGAGGTCCTTATGGTTACCTCATTCATGCCCCTGGTGCATTTGGAGCCCATTACAAACGAACACGGATCACTGGCGGTGGATTATCCCGCCACCCACGGCGGGTACCAGATGCCACCCGCCCAACACCCGATTTTCGGGCTAGGCTAACTTTTGAATACTCACTCAAACCGAGCAATTCAAAGCTCGATCCTGCATGGGAAAATCCAAGGAATCCAAAATCTAAATTCAGATCAGGTGTTTGACCACTCCTCTGTGGTAAAACCAGGGATTACACTCAACGAAACTCATGGCAAGGGGCACACCATGTCAATACACCAAAGGCATGCGCAGCGCCGAGGCGGAAAACTGGTGTGCCGCAGCAGACGAGGAGTATTGTACGTCCATGAAGAATGGCACTTGGACCCTTGAGGAATCTCCAAACGGCAGTCGGGTGATCGGGTGCCGGTGAATCTTCAGGCGCAAGCGTGGTACGGATGGTAAGGTGCTCAGGTACAAAGCACGGTTGGTTGCAAAGGGGTATGCGCAGACAGGGGGTGAAGATTTACAATGAGATATTTGTACCTGTTGCAAAGTTCCCATCCATCCAAGCAATCCTCGCTCTTGTTACCATGGACAAGGAGGTGCACCAAATGGATGTGACGTGTGCATTTCTGCATGGTGACCTCGAGGAAGATGTGTACATGGAGCAGCCGGAGGGGTACATGGTGGAGGGGAAGGAGGATTTGGTGTGCAAGCTTGTGAAGGCCCTCTACAACCTGAAACAAGAACTGCAAGCATGGTACCAGAAGATGGATGAGCAGCTGGCTGGGCTTGGTTTTTTATGTAGCAAAGCCGACCATTCAGTCTATGGGCGCGTGCAAGAGGCAAGCCAGGTCATCATCCACTCTGTGTTGATGATCTGCTCATTGCATCTGACTCCAAGTCTCTTTTGGAAGATGTGAAGCAGTTCCTTGCTGCGAGGTTCAGAATGAAAGGCATCTGAGAACTCGGCTACTACCTTGGCCTTCACGTCATGCGTGACCGGCAGCATCAGACTTAAGAGTTGACGTAGAACACGTCCATGAGCAACATCGTCAAGCGCTTCAACATGGAAGGAGCACACACGGCCGCAACACCTCAGGAATTGGGAGCAAAGCTGAGCATGACACAGACTCCCCACGGCATGCAAGAGAGCAGCCACATGGAAGTAGTGCCGTACCAAGCAGCAGTTGGGAGCCTCATGTATGCAGCAGTCAGCACGCGCCTCAACATCAGCCAAGCAGTGGGAATTCTCAGCACGTTTTGCGCGAATCCGGGCATGTACATTGGGAGGCAGTCAAGCGCGTGCAGCGCTACCTCAACAGCAGTAGCAGCCTTTGCCTCACCTTCAATGGCAACAACAGCGTCAGCCTCATCGATTATAGCGATGCAGATTGGAGTGGTGACTTGGACACAAGGAGGTTGACCAGTGGGTTCTTGTTTGTGCTCAGGGGAGGTGCAATCAGTTGGAGGGGCAAGAAACAAGAGTCTGCAACCCTCTCCTCCGTCAAAGCAGAGTGCATCGCCCTGAGTGAAGTAGCAAACGAAGCCGTGTGGATGTGTGAGCTGCTTGCAAGCCTTGGTTTAGCAGCAGACCACAGCGACTACAATCTACTGTGAAAGCATGAGCGCCATTGCTCTGACCAAGAACACAGAGTTTCATGCCCCCACCAAGCACATCGACCTACGGTACCACTTCATCCGCGAGCTCATGGCGAAGCAGATGGTGCAAATCAAGTTATGCCCTTCAAGCATGATGCCGGCAGACTTCCTGACCAAGCCGCTGGCAGCATACCACTTTCAGCAGCTGAGGTACAGTGCAGACTTGTGTGATGTTTATTGTCGCAAAGTAGGAGGATGATAAATATGAGGGTGCCAGAAAGAGACAAGAATAGGTTGCTCGATGAAAATCCTTTAACATGAAAGCTGCATAGAGGATGTTTCACAAGTTCCAACGCACTTTATGGAACTCAATTTGGAGTCTGTTTGAGTGAGATATGGATGTCTAAAGAGATTTACATATCATGGGTCGGGTTCAAGTGACGACCTGAACACTTTGACCTCACAAGGCGGCAAGATTATTGGCCAGGACTGCTGAGAGCGGCCTTCAAGGATTAAAGCCAGCTAGAGGACCTCCAAGATAATTCAACAAAGGAGCAGACCACGATTGTTGGTCATGCAGGTCGTGTGAGACATTGTGTGAGACATAATTCTCATGTGTGACAGGGTAACTGCCGCTCATCGCGCTAGGCTAGGAGAGTGTGCTAGAGGGTGAACTTTAGCAGAGTGTATCTCAGCCCCCCCTTGGCCAAATGAGGCATGTAAGGGCTTATTTGAAAGCTGTGACAATGTACTTTCTCACTCAAGATTCGACTCAAGCATTTGCATTCTCTGCAAACCTAAATTTTCTTCCGTGATTTCTGTCTCTGCAACCAGCAACTCCCTCTCACAAACAGTTGGTCCTTCCTGGGCGGCTCTTGGTGAGCCTGATCACCTCCCTGAGGGCTGCCCTAGTTTCCATCAACACACACAGACATACACACACACACACACACACACACACACACACACACACACACACACAAACACACACACACACACACA